>MU214621.1:244909-268543 GCA_018584345.1 Thuja plicata | reverse complement strand
AATGACCTTACAAAATAGGCATTTTGTTTGATTTCTAGTTCTACCCGGAAAGTCTATGGTGTACTTCCAGCACTCATCTTTTCTATTGCCTTTAGAGAGCTTGGGTTTTTTAGCTGGAGGAGTCATTTTGAGTAAGGAAATTGTCAAGGTTGCTGCAATAAGACATTTTAGACCAAATATTACCATTTAAGCATTGTATATATGAAGATCTAAGGTAAAACAAAACCCATAAACATACTAAAAAAATTATCCAAAAAACCCATAAGCATAGAGAAAAAAATCATCAAATGGCAAAAAATCAACTCTTACCTCTTTGAAATGAGTTGAAAAGTGCTGAGAAGAGCTCCTATAAACTCCTTGATGATCCAAATGCAAGCATTTAGTTGCTCCAATGTCACAAATGCAAGCTTTCCTCCTCTTCCTTTCAGCTGGTTGCAAAACAATGGCACTCAATTTCTCTTCTTCCTCTCTCTATCTTTCTTTTCCTCACAATAGAGTGTTATGAAAGCCCTTTTAGGGTCTTAAGGATAAAAAAGAACCAAAAAAACGAATTAAAAAATCATAGTTTTAATACTTTTTTGAAGTCCGAATTTTAAAACGCCGCGGCCGGGTCACGCAGCCGGGTCACGGCGAGTCAGGACGTGACTCGCGAGTCAGGCGAGTCAGACTCCCTGACCCGCCGAGCCCGGGTCACGGGTCATTCTGACCCGGCGAGCCTTGCCCGACTCGCTGACCCGGGAGACTCACCCGACTCGCGGCGAGTCTCGTTACTCTGGTTTTGATGGATAGGCTCAATGCACCTTGTATGATCTCCCATGTGCTTCATTATGTGATGGAGTGTTGTGAAAAGCCCCGAAGGAATCTCATGTACATTAAGAGTTATAATTTGATTAGAATTTTCTTTGGAACATTGCTGAAATATATGCTTATTTAACTATTGATGACTAACTTGGTTGCAAGATCTACATTAATCCAAGCCTCATTTAGGAATTATAGGGCAAACTAAGTTAAGTCCTAATAGGGGACTTTAAACATAAGCTTTATGAGCAGGTTAGAGATAAAATAACTAAAGAGGATATATCTGAGTGCTTTGGTAGCAACATTGGCTTCAAACAATGGTGTCCTTTCCTCCACACTATCTGGTTTGTATATGGATAGACTAGTAGAATGGTTAAACAACAATAGGATTGAGGGTATTGAGCTAGCAGGATACTTGGTGAAGTTGCTGTTATATGCGGATGGTTTTATTCTAATTGCAAAATGTGCCTAGTGATTGAAAGAGCATTTGAGTGCTTTAGAGCTCTTTTGTCAAAAGGTTTGAAAAAGAAAAAGTAGCAGAGTAAATTAATATTTTAGGTAAGTTCTTTGGACATAGTGGAGGAATACAAGTACTACAAATTTATTTTCAGAATACGTTCAATTGGGAGACATATAGGACAAAAGGGATATCAAGGGGATGTAGATCTTCTTACCTTCTTCATAACAGGTGCAAAAAAGTAGAGTTATGGGATTGAAAAACCAAGAAGACTCTTTTTGGTTTGCTGGTTGTGTCAGTTGTCCTTTATGAATGTGAAGTTTGTGGGAGTAACATGTCAAACCACAAATGGAGACAGTTAGAAAGAATTCAAAAACACTTAATCACCAACAATCTCAAAATGAAGTCAATATTGCCATATGAGATCGTTTTAGTTGAGATGGGTATGTTATTGATGGTAGCATCATTGATAAATCGTTTTCTAAGTTATTTAAAATAGGTTGTAAGCATGGAGAAGCAACGTTTGGCCCAAAATGGTTGTTGAATAGGAACTAAGCCGAAGGAAGAAGACTTGGAGGAAATGAATCAACAAGTGGGACATTAGGTGGCATGAATATCCCAACACTAACATTGAAATAAAACAGATGGGGTTAGAAAAGTTGAGAACTGCCATGTGGACTAAACAGAAGGACAAAAAAAAGCACAAAATGTCAAAGAATTCAACCCAACGTGGAAGCATAATGAAAAAGCTTATTCGAGGGTTGCAATAAAGGAGAATACTAAAATTTTAATAGCGCAGCTAATGATCAGCTCTCATCACCTTAGATGTGAAACAGGTAGATGGACTACCCCCAAAGAAAAGTGGGAGGAAAGAACTTGTGTCTTTTGTAAGAAAGACTTGGTTGAAACTGAGTGGCATTTCATAGTAGAGTGTGCAGCATATGAGGATATTTGTAAGAAATTTAAAAATGCTTTGAAGGTGAACAGCCTAAACGAGTTCTTTGAGGAGACAAGGCTTCACAAATTAGCAAACTTCTTCGTCAAGATTCATAATAGAAGAACAGGCATAGAAAGAAAGAAAGAAATATGAACGTATAAAAATGTGTCAATGTTGTGGCTTTTGGTCCCTTAGACCACTTGGTCTCGTCGACGCCATTAAAATTCCTTCTTTCATTCTTTTATTTAGTCAATTTAACAAGGTGTTTATAAAAGTCATATTTTTATGAGATCCTTAAGGTTCAGTTCATTATGGGCTATAATCAAGCTTTAATTAGGAAATGGATCTCTTTACCATTGATTCTCGTCAACAAGCCTTTTTGTTAACCTAATAGATTGACGACAGCCTATAACGATAATGTTCATCTAGATATTTTCCCTTGGGTGGAATAAGTCACAAGCATTTTTAAATACTTGTCCGAGTTCCTTCTTCTAAGCTATATTTTAACCAAAAGTTAGATGGCAAGGTTCCTAGTTGTGAATATCCTTGATAATAAGGTCACTCTAAATACGAGTGAAATCCCAAAAATAATTGAGCAAAAGATTAAAAGGACCATTTAGTAGTCAGAAATCTCTTTTACAAAATACATGCTAGTTAAATAAACACAATCAATAATCATACAATTAATCTTATTTAATCTTAAAGTTTGATATTGATAAACATATTTAGTTTGGAAAATTATGATGAAGAATGTTCCATAGAATTTGATTTTCTTAATTAAAAAAAAATAGTTACATCTTGATCACCATCTAAAGTTCTTACTAATTATGGAATTCCTAATGGATTGAGTGTTCAACTTTTTGATTGACCCCAAACCTTAGAGAAATAACTAATATATTTATTCAACCAATAATTGTGAACTTTATATTCTTTATCAGTATGATTTATAATACCTAAATCTGTACAATAATAAGTCTTTTTTAAATATATATTATTAAGAAAAATAAATTGAAATAATACATAGAATGGCGACATGGACATGTAAAACCACAATAAGACTTGAGACTTCCAACTCAAATCAAAGGGAACAACAAAACAAAAGAATAAAATGCAGAAAAACTATAAATCAATGTTGTAATATGTTGGGAAATGAGAATTGTCTACATTTAGTCTCTAGTATTTTATAATAATAATTTCTAAAATAACAGAGGTAGGCATTTGAAGTTACTTGAAACAAATAATTGTCATTAAAATTTTCTTCATAGGTAAGAATTTAACAATGAGAATTGAACTGAGTGATGGAACAAAAAAATAATAATTCTTAAGTGCCAGAAATTATAAATACTTGCTGAAGCTGCTCATGGATTTCTGCTGGCTGGCGAGGTCTTTGTCACGCGACCAAAAAACCCTCAATTTTACCTTCTTTCTCCTCTACAACAACTGGAATGATTTCTCTCGTGCTGCGCAATGTGATAAATAGCAGATTTGCGGCTTTTTTGTGCACTTTTGTGGGCTTTTTAGGCTTTTTTTGCGGGCTTTTTAGGGTTGCGTGAATCAATCAGGATTTTTTCCTAATTTACACCTGCGGTTTTTTCGCAATTTAAACATAGTAAAAATTGTTGATGCATTTTTGCCAATTTTTGAGAAAAATTGGGGGCTGATTGCGATTTCCGATTAATTGTGATTAATTGCGATTTTTTCCCTTCTATTGCTTCTTTGACTTCAACAACTAATATTAGGGGTTTTTGTGATCTCTTGATTTCTACATTCTTGCATTTGTTTATGCACTATGGATCTATTACCAATTTATGTGCTTACACCATATAACTATTGTGAATGGAAATCTAAAATGCCAATCATGTTGATAAGCAATGATTATGTGAAATAACTATGGGCTTGCTACAAACTGAATTACACCATCCTTCAGATATACTAGTCTGATTTATACATTATAATGCTGACAGCCTTCTGCTAAACCTTATCAATTACCTTCAAGTTCTGTTCACAATCTTGGAGAAAATTTGTTAGGAATATACAGAATCTGTAAAATCTGATTAGTCCTGTTTATGTCAGCTCAAATACATGATATCATAAATCACTATATTATCAGACCTTCACCATTAGAGACAACTAATCAATGTATACGTAAGTCTGCTTTAATCAGTCAAAAAACGAACACTTTGCATAAATACAGTATACCTCAAAGATTGTGCTATGATCAAATATTCTTCAATAGATTCTATATTTCATTCATCACCCAGATTTCATTGCAGATCCTTGTAGCAGCCTGATTATCACTTTTCAGAAACAGTATATCACTGCTTGTATAAATCTCAGTCTTAATAAAAAACTTTTCAAAAATACTAACTGAGATGCAGTGTCTTTAATGTCACACTCTTTCTATCGAGTCTCCATTCTTACATCACATTTACTCTTCATATAAATTTTCTTGAAAATACACTTACTGAACTTATCTCTTTACTGCAGAATGCTGACTCAAAATATTTTGAACATTATAGTTGATCAATATATGTTCTCCATTCTGCATCGAGTCTCTTTATTTACAGTCAATGACACCCGTTCATTTTAATTCAATCGAAGTTTATTTCTTTATATCACCACACCTTCATTCACCTTTTGTCGAACCTCCTCATTTCCTTTTATAAAAACATTGAATGGTTATGAAGAAGTTTAAAACTGCTGACAACTGCCAGCCAGTTACAACTAAAATAACCAAACGTACAGGTGGCTGGTGTCAGTTTAAACAATATCAGTTGAAACAAACAACCCAAACGTTTGCAATATAATATTGAAATAAATGCATCACAGACAATAATGAAAACCCGATGAAGTTTACTTTGATATAGCCGAATAAAATATCAGTGCACAATTCTTTGTACCATCTTTAAGACATTCGAATGCATGTTCCGATAAGTTATTCTCATTTAGAACATTGAATATGTTTGCTACTGACACACATATTCCATATGGACTCTTAAGTCTTATCTTTCAGTATTCTCCGTTCCTTAGAATAGCGCTAAATGATTATCATCATGCTCTCTTCCAAATTAACATTTCTCTGTGTGCTAAGTTTACGGCTTTTATAATGTTTGCTAACAAGATTTACAACAGAGATCACAGGATAAGACAAGGTTCCTTGCCAAACTCTAAGTCAACATCTTCCACAGAGTACTCAATATACACACGGCTCTGGACTCACCAAAAACTCTTCTATTATAAACAATTAAAAACCATATCCTCAGAAAGCAAAAATGTTGTTGTGTGCATAGAGACTATCAAATGTGAGTAACTGCTATCACGTTTGTATTTCTGTCACACAAATAAATCAAGGCTGTATTCAATATCAACTGCACCTGTTATATGTGAATAATGTTTGTTATATTAGGCTTGCATTGAATCATTTGTTTGACAACCAATAATATCTCTGTATATCACTTTTTGACATCAACGACAAAAAGGTCAACAGTGATGTTTGTCTATATCTCCTGGTTTTCTTTTTCACATTGAGTCCTTAGGTTCACTGAATTGGACTAAGTTGGTTGGTTTGTTAAGGGTTCAAGGTATGATGAGAGATCACCTATTGGAGAATGAGCTTGTTTGTGGAAGTTCTAGTAGTTTTGACACCATTCTAAACTTTCCACTAAGTCGAAATCGTTGAAATTATAGTTAACATATGGAACTGGGAAATAAGACACCTATTTGATTCTTAGTTTATTCTTTCCAAACTTTCAATTCTTGTTTCTGCCTTGTATGACACAAAGGTTTCCTTAGAAGCCTAGTTCACTATGTCATCTCTAGAGTGCTACATGTCCTAGCTGCTAATCAAGACAAAGAAATAAAAGATTATTGGGCAATAAATTATTAATAAATAGTAGACAAGGATAAGAAACATAATGGCTTAGATTTGATGCTCCTAAAGCAATATCAGAGAATTCTTCTTCTAAAGTGGCTTGCTTAAGAAAGTGAAGGTGAAATGTGCATATAGCAAAAGGCTTGATCACAATAAACATAACTGTTTGAAGAAATGGACTGATCATTTAACACATTAGAGAAAAGAATAACATACGTGTTCTTGAGTTGTTTAAAGAGTTTTCAGATGAGGGATCTTCTAGGGCAAAGGGAAATCACAAGAGAAAAGAGTAGGGCAAGATACTTGTAGTTGCCTTTCTACCACCCGCTTGGGTACTTGATTTGGGTAGGGTTCTTTCACCACATGGCTTCATCTTATGATGATTTCACATCTTTGGAGCCTTGTACTACACTGTCTATATTGATGGGTGCTGACCTTTTATTTGAGGTGTGTGAGAGGCTCTGTTGATGTGGGTGGCAAGATATTTTAGATATTCTTCATGTCACCCCATTGTCAACAAATATCCTATCAATTTATTATATTAATTACATTCGTTCAAGAAGGCAAGTAGAGTTTACTGTTTATTTATTGGTTATTTGTAAGAACGCCCTGTGGTTCTAATTTTGACAAACATTGAATTGTTTCAATTTCAAATGTATGACAATTTATCAAACACTTTTCTTGCAAGCTCTGATACCACTGTAAGAACCCCCTGTAGGTTCTAACTCTGCCAGACCACTAATTTGCTATGCAAATGATATATATGACTGATTTTTGAAGAATTTTTAGTCCTCAGCGTTGCAACCCTTGGCACAAAACATCTCACAATTTCACCAAAGTCATCAAATAACAAAATGCTCAAATGATGGTTCGATCCTTGCTTTGAAATCATTTATAACTTTCAATCCAATTTGGCCAGCAACTTCTAGATTACACTTCGCATAACTTCAAACAAACTTAGGCATTTGAAAAATATTTGCTTTTGTTGCCATGATTTGAAATATAATAGTTTATTATATTTCCCTTTAGCACACTTAATAATATAAACATTATAGTTAATCATTAATTGAATAGAATTTAATTAATGATTATAAATGACTTTAATAGCTCATTAAATTCTTTGAAGGACTCACTCCAAATCAAAGTGCTCACAGCCTGACTCATATGCTAAGGTGCCCTGCCGAAAATAGTATTGACTATAAATTGACTTACTATAAATAGTAAGTCACAAACTGGAAGCTCTGACGATGATCCCACATCTCCATGCTACTACCAACTGTTCAGATGCCTTGCTAAGAATAGTAATCCTGACTATCCCGAAATAGTAACTTACTATAAATAGTAAGTGTGCCAATTTGACTCAAACAAAGAGCAAATCCTTAACATCCTTGACCATTGGAGTGGGAACTGGCCTCTAGCTTTGGCAATTGGACCCTTTGAACAACTCCATTCGCCTATGAGGGTCAGGAAATAGGCTAATCCTCTGAAAGCTGACACTCACAAAAATGGGGACATTACAGTCCGCCCTTCCTTAAATTGCTTGTCCCCAAGCAATCTTAGAAACAAAAAACACATCAATCCACATGGATTCCAAGGGTAGAATCGTGTAATGTCCATGTGATCACCAACTAGCTTCTGTAACATCATCACCAATCTAACTGACAGAACCTGCCAAACTGAAACAAATCTGACAGTAGATGTCGCAGGAGTGAACATCTCATAGGGAAGCAACTAAGAAGGCTGACAAATCTTGCTTCCTAGAACTGCGCAAGGTGAACTGTCATACACACATTCTGACCCATGTGCAACTAAACTGTGCATCTAAAAGAGATTATGCCCATGAGGATCAGAGGAAAAATAGTAGGCACCCCTCACAGTGTAAACTCCTGTAAACTCCTCAGTGAGCTCCATCGGAAATCCCGATGCACTAGAAGGATCCCAAACTCTGAATTGAAGCCTGCCAAGAAGAACATCCCCAGATTATTGTTGCTCAACATTGAACTCAACTTCACCATGCCCAAAGTGGTGAAGCCAATCAATGAGACCCACCCGTACTGTAGTGCTAACTTTGTCGTCACTCGGGTCCCAAAGCACACTGAACTCACATCTATCTATATTGTAGAGATAAGAACATTTGAAGGCGCCATAACACGACCACTATCTTCCTCCTGTGCTAAACTTCCATGGATGTGTTGATCCTGCAAGAAGTCCAACTTGCTGCCACTGGACCCATCTATTGCAGATGGAAAATACCCATCTTGCAAAGGATGGTCCAACCTCAGAACTAATACACACAGATGCATCATCCAATCCCCTGTGTGTGGATCAGAAAAGTAGTGATGAGTGCTCCTCCCTATGTAGTGAAGATAGAAATCTCCCACCTCGGTCAAGCGTTGACTATCATAGTACTGAATATAACCTCTGCCATCAAACTCATCACTAACACCACCTGTAGTGGGTGTAACCATAGGAGAACCTGATGCAACATGTGGTTCTCCACTGCTCTCAACAAATGCACTCTTCCCAATTGCATCAACTACACCTGTAATTGCATCGGATGTAGCCATATCCCCACTACAACCATGACCACAATCCATGGATGTCAAATCATCACCAAATGCAATGGTAGAGAACTGAATTGAATTTGTAGCTGGTGAAGACTGTACTC
Source organism: Thuja plicata (assembly GCA_018584345.1). Taxonomy (NCBI): domain Eukaryota; kingdom Viridiplantae; phylum Streptophyta; class Pinopsida; order Cupressales; family Cupressaceae; genus Thuja; species Thuja plicata. Next base: position 259,812 of record MU214621.1, on the reverse strand, counting down.
GGCTCAACTCCGCAGTAACCTAGTCTAGCTGTGTCTACGACTCTTGAAGAGACAACTGGATGCTCTCCGAAATCTCAAAAGTCGCCTCAAGCTCATGAGTGAGCTCAACTACCTCCTCTTCCTATCGCATCAAAGCATCGTAACAAGTGCAACCCCCCTCGAGAAGGTGATCTTTGTCAGTCAACAACTATAGGTAATTATGTTTCATTATACCAATACCTTCTTGAAGTGAATGAAACTCTATTAGGGAAAGGCCACTATCACTGTGCTCATCTGACATAGAAGCACCCCAACCAAATACAACTAACATCTAACAGGCAACATCATAATGCTCTAAGGCTGTAGCAATCTGACTATCACTCTCCTTCAACTGCCCGGTCACATGATGTCTCTGAATACCCTCGCCCCCATGTAAGCTCTCTGACCCACCATCTGCACTATGATATGAGGTTGCATCTACATCGCTCACCTCATGATAAATAACATCATGTGTGCTATCATCTCCGCACACATCAACAATCGAGGTACTGCTACTAGGCACCTCAATGAGTGACTCATCTGATAAAGTGGAAGCTGCCGCTACAAGAGTCTCCTCGCACACTCCCATTTCCAATGTAACTGCAAGTCCATCTGAAGAACGATCCTTGGACCTATTACCGACAAATGAAATTTCTGATTCATTCTCTAAGGTCTGATATGAAAAATCAGACTCATTGTAGCATGAGTCTTCATAAAATGCATCATTAGTACCCAAATCTTGCGTACTAACATGATCCGGATGTGAAATCTTTGTTATGTCATGCTGATGCAAACACAACTCACCGCTGTCATAGAAATCAGAATTGTTATCATATCTGATAACAACTTCTGGAGCAATGAAAGTACCAACATTCTCCTCAATTTGGAAGTCATCATGAAGTGTCTTGTGCCCAACATCTTCCTTAGTGCAAATCTGATTTTTAATCTCCGTGGGATTAGCTGCATGCTGGTCACTAACTGCTGAAAATTCATGGTGAAGATTTCTAGACAAATCACCTGCATAAGCCTTTTGTTTCTCTTCCTTTTTATTTTGTGATGTGGACCCCTTAAAGATGGATGTCACATACCGAACTAAACTGTCTATGGTTGCCGGGTTTGAAAGCAGTTCACCCATCCTTTTCTGAGTTTGTTTGAACTTTTCCATTTCTTTCACCATGGCATTTGTTTGCCTTTTGAGATTAGTCATACTGTTCAACTGGTTTCCCTGTTTAATTGATTTCCTAGATTTTTCCATAATTGTAACAACTGCAAGAGTGCTGGTTACTCAAACCAAATGTGTGAGCTCAATGATTTCCACCCCAACAGGATGGCAGCAAACCACTCTGATACCACTGTAAGAACGCCTTGTGGTTCTAACTTTGACAAACACTGAATTGTTTCAATTTCGGATGTTTGGCAATTTTTCAAACACTTTGCTTGCAAGCTCTGATACCATTGTAAGAACTACCTATAGGTTCTAACTCTGCCAGACCACTAATTTGCTATGCAAATGATATATATGACTGATTTTTGAAATAAATATGCAATTCCTTGAATTTTTAAAAAAGTGTTGCTAGGCAAGACAATAACTTGTACTAAAAGCAGTTTGCAGCTATAATAGAGAAACTTGGATTGAGTCGTGGGTATAAAGGAAGCCCACACACAGCAACAAGTGCGAATCATAATTCCCCATCTCATATAACTCTGACCCTCGGCGACACTGTAGCGATTTCACTATTCACAGCTACTATAGCAAAATCACTATTCACGGCTCTTGTAGCTAAAACACAAATTTTGATATGCAAATGATTAACTCTTTAATATTCTGATCTCCAATAACCCTTATAAATTTCTGAACTTCTTCACCAATAAAGCACAATTGATGGCTCTAATTTAAACCACCTCTAAGCACAATTCACTGGTATATTCTCAACCAATTCAAAGTGCAAAGTCTCTGAAGAATTTACTGTCCTCAGTGCTGAAACCCTTTGGACAAAACATCTCACAATTTCACCAAAGTCATCAATTAACAAAATTAAAAAGCATTTATAACTTCCAATCCAAATCGGCCAGTAGCTTCCAGATTACACTTCGCATAACTTAAAATAAACTTAGGCATTTGAAAAATATTTGCTTTTGTTGCCATGATTTGAAATATAATATCTCACAATTTCACCAAAGTCATCAAATATTAAAATGCTCAAATGATGGTTCGTTCCTTGCTTTGAAAGCATTTATAACTTTCAATCCAAATCGTCCAGTAGCTTCTAGATTACACTTCGCATAACTTGAAGCAAACTTAGGCATTTGAAAAAATATTTTCTCTTTAATATTCTGATCTCTAATAAAACCCTTATAAATTTCTGAACTTCTTCACCAATAAAGCACAATTGATGGCTCTGATTCAAACCACTTCCAAGCACAATTCACTGGTATAATCTCAACCAATTCAAAGTGCAAAGTCTCTGAAGAATTTAGACAAAACATCTCACAATTTCACCAAAGTCGTCAAATAACAAAATGCTCAAATGATTGTTCGATGCTTGCTTTGAAAGCATTTATAACTTTCAATCCAATTCGGCCAGTAGCTTCCAGATTACACTTCGCATAACTTAAAACAAACTTAGGCATTTGAAAAATATTTTGCTCCAAACATAAGCACCAAGTCACTTAATAATTAAATAAACATTTAATGCACTTGAGCACACTTAATAATATAAACATTATAGTTAATCATTAATTAAATAGAATTTAATTAATGATTATAAATGACTTTAATAGCTCATTAAATTCTTTGAAGGACTCACTCCAAATCAAAGTGCTCACTGTCTACTAAAGATGAGTTAGAGAGGTGTTCATTTTGATAAGAGCTCTTCGATTTCCACTCTGTCTACTAAACATGAGTTAGAGAGGTGTTCATTTTGATAAGAGCTCTTTGATTTCCACTCTTGAAGCTTCTCATCGTTCTATGTTTAGATTTAATTCATTGGGTATTGATGGGAGCTTTAAGGATTGAGAGCTACCCAAGTAGATATTTGATAATGAGTTCGTCCACATTAGATGTTGAGAATTAGGATGAGGATTCACCTCTTCCTTTCCTAGTCATCATTTGTAAACTAGGAACCCCTTTAGATTTTTTTGACTACGGTCCACTTTTGGCTTGATAGATTTTGTAGGTTGCAGGTGATTGTGTTCGGATCCATTAGACACTAGGAAGATGCATTCATAGTTTCAAGGACTTCTTCATGTTTTCATTGCTTTTGCCTCTAATCCACAATCTTCCTAGGAGTATTTGACATTTCTGAGTGGAATGCAACCATGCACAAGGAGTAGTGTTCTTTTGTTATGAATCACACTTAAGCAATTTGATCGAGAAGAAGAGTTTGAAATGAAATTGAAGCTACAAATCCATGTGAAAGGTGACTTGAGGCCTAGACATGGAGGGGTCGGATTTCAACCTTCTCATGTCTATGGTTGGACATGGAGGGGTCGGAATCTGATCTTCTCATGTTCACATGTGGACGAAGGCCCTAAGAATTCCGCCAACCTTTAGAGTACAATTCAAACTTGAAACTAAACTACCTCACGCCCCCCTCAAACACATTACTTGAAATCGTTTAAAACTGGGCAAAAGATAGAAATTTTCAAGATTAAATTCAACTATTCAGTTTCAAAATTGAGGGTGAAAATGCAACGTTTATAACAAATTCCGTATTTATTTCACAGACTTTATGCAATTATTTCTTTGTTTTGTAAGGTAACTATGGAGGAATGAGATGCTTAAGGAACAAAAGACCATGGGAAGATCAAGCTTAAGACTTCAAGCAAAAATGTACAAATGTCTAACCATTCATCAAATAGGACAAACAAGGTGGTTTGAGGTTGAAAATCAAGATAAAGATGTAAACCCAAGAGAGCAAGGTCAAGATGGAATTGAAGGAGCAAAGTTGTTCAAGGAAAATGTTTACAAGTGTACAAGTGGAGAAAATCATTACTAACTTGAATTTCCTTCAGAAATCCAAGTTTAGTTTGAAGGATCCAACTTCATAAAGCACATCATCACTTCAAAGGTCAAAGCTAAGGAATTAATAGTTCAAGTACAAGTATGTTCAAAGCCATGTCAATGAGAAGGTTTGAAAATGAAAGAGGATGGAGAAAAGTCATGAAGATGAAGCAATTTTGGAATATGAGCCATCATCATCCATCCAAAGTTGGAAAATGTTTAGTATCAAGAGAAATTGATGAAGTGTAGAAGATAAGCATCCTGAGATGGCACCCACTCTTCTTCAACCAATCAGAAAATTCTATTCCCATGTGTCCAAGATCAACCAATCAAATCATTCCAAGTGTATACGTGGAGTCCACCTAATGTTTCTACCTAACCTATTTTCTTATTTGTTCATTAAAGCTATGTAATTTTCTCATTGACCCACAAGGTCGCGCTTTTATGTAATTTGATAGCATTTAATGCTTGTAGCAGGTAGTTGAATTAGGGCTTTGTTGGCTAAACCTTGGCCATTCATCGTATTTGAGCTCCCTATAAAAGGCGAGACCTTGACATTTGTAAAGAGAGGAGATTTGGAGAGATTGTTGCAATAATACTACCGAAGTAATTTCAAATTCATTGTTGATTTTCATGGTGGATTACTTGTATTGTTTTGGAGTATTGCATGGTTTCTACATTTCCTCACTTAGAGTAGTATTCATTTATGTTGAATAGAAGTAGAAGTAGATGAATGTAAGCTATTGTTGTTGGTGAATTATGGTGAAACTAGTGTCCATGCCTCTTGATACTTGTTGATTGCAAGTGTCAGTGTATGATTAGTTTGAGCCTTATTTCAAGTGCTTAACTTCAATTGGAAATGTTCATTTGGATTACACCATCATTGGGTATTTGATGGATATTGACAATATGAAAATCATCCATGCATCCTTAGAAGCAAGCACCCTCCTTTGCATAGCTGATTTGGCGAAGGAAGGACTAGTTAGAGTTTCACCTGATCATCAATGATCTCTTGCATTGTTAGAGTTAGATTAGATTTGTCAATCCTTTATCTGTTTGTAGTTTGTTTGGTTAGAAATAGTTGAAGAGCTTACATTGCCAAATAATTTGCATTTTCAAAGTGGATATCCATTGAATGAACAACTTAAGTCCCCAAGTAATTGAAATGACCCGAACCGGGTCTTTTCCTAATTTTCACCAATATTTCTTATGCAGATTTAAACAAATACATTCATGCAATAAACTATGGAATTCTACAGTAATTAACCAACATTTTGTATTCCATTAAAACCCTCAGCAACATCGTTGTATTATAAAATAACAATGGGATTTCTCACAATCCAAATCCGAACTCAACATGCAACAAAATAACAATTAACAAAAAAGAACCTATGAATACAATGGCTAACTCTGCTGTGAATCCGCACCGTAGACGAACTGGGGCTACGTCCAATCCACCTCTGAGCCAAAAGGGTTTCCGTCTTGAAGGCTGAATTCGAAAGCTGAAGCTTCCTGATATCTCCAAGAGATAAAATATAATATCCGAAAACTAAGCATATCCCAAATGAGCCTTCAATCCTTCTTTTAAAGCAATGGCTGTGACTCTTCAGTTTCTCCTCTCTGTCTTTTCATATTCTCACTTAAAGTCGCTTTTTAAATAAATATAACCGTTGGCTATAAAGTGACATAATAAAATAAAGTGAGGAATCTTCTGGCATTAAAACGGAGGAACAAACGAACTCGGATGGAGATGTGTGATAGCTTGCTGGAAAGCTCTCGGCGAGACGCTCTGAGTCCACTACTGAAATGCCAGGTACATTGAGTTCTTCCTACTTACTATAAATAGTAAGAACCCTGGAAACTGATTCGATTGGCCTGAAACTGAAAACACCTAGGCCAAATATCCTCCTGATTACCAGCCAGGCCTCGGTTAGCCCACCGGACCATGATGAAAGGCTAACTATAAGGCACGAAATAATGTGCCCAAAAAGGGGACATTACAAATCATCCCTTCCCGGAGATTGCTTGCCCTCAAGCAATCGGTATCTGCATGCTGCGATCATAATACCTAGATCCCAAACCAACCTCAGGGAAACTGCTCCACCAACCTGATGTGTGAAACTGAAACATATATTATGTCCTGACCTATGAAGCCATTCACAGATCAACAAAACCACCAATCTAATGTTAGGATCCCAAATCACTGCAGGATCAGTCATACCAAACTGCCTTGTGTCGCCCTCATCTGTGAAAAAGTCCTCAACCCAACTGGGAACCTCACGCCATTTGAGATTTTTGGCACCTCTATGGTCAGATGCAAGGAGAAACCAAACCTCACACCAATCGACTCCCTGAATAAATATCAACCGCTAGAACTTCCCGCCTGGATCCCATAAGCAAAAGGACCATCCATCTCCCCAGCTGGCTAAAAAATCCTGAGGCCCGATGCCCCTACTGAGTGAATCTCCAGAAATGTCCAACTGCCATAACACTGCCCCTCTGATCTGTCGCCCAAATTGGAAACTATACTGAAGAGGCAAGATACGCAGACTATCGGACAAGGCTTCCATCTGCAATCGAGGAAGCATACCAAACCAATCACTCACCCCACACCTCTGCAATAATCGGGAAAGAAAGTCTCCTATAGGTGGGCTGAATGAAAAACCCAATGCACCCCATATAATGTGGCCAACGTGCGATGCACTCACCAACTTTGTTGGAAATCCTATATTAGCATAAGGATTCCATAACTGTCTCTCAATACCATAAGTACTGGATGAATCAGTATGATAGTGTAGAGGAGCTGTGGCTGTGTGGAAGGAGGAATGATCCAAGGGATGCTCGCCAAAATGAGACATCTCACCAACGAGAGGGATGCACAGAAAGATACATCACCCATCATGCCACAAGACATAACTGTCCGTCCTGGACTGCTGCTGTAAAAACCACACTGCACAGCAACTGAGCTCATCCCGCTACTCCAACCTGGTGACCAAGATTCACCTCTAACAGCTGACCCTGGGTCCCAAATTCTGTAATTGACCTCATCCTCGTCATGGGGATAGGAAATACCTTCCTCCTCTAGCTCGAAGAAAGGATTATCAAATATCAAATCAGCATCCATCTCAAACAAGAAATTGTCGATCGCCTGAAAGTTATCCAACTCATAAAGAAACTTTGGATGATCCAAAGATCTTTTGGGACAGCTATTCAAGTCATAGGTCTGCTGTATGCTATCGAGTTCCTGAATCACCTCTTGAAAGATTTAAGACCTTTCCCTATCGTCCTGTTCCCTGTACTAACTAGTGGCAACAATCTGATTTCTTGCTTCCTGAAGAGCAAGACGTGTGTGTTTCAATGTTTCCTGAGCAATATTAAGCTCTCTGTTGAACTTATTAACCTCGTCACCTTTTTCCCTCAACTGCTCAGCATAATTTTCAGCAACCTGTAACAGGTAGTCACGTTTTGAAAGCAAACATAGATTTCCTGATTTTGACAACTCAAATGCTGTTTTGACCCCTTGTAAATCTGCAACATAAAACCAAATCCTTATACCGCCTTTTTCTGTCTCTCTCTGAGCTTTCCAGTAAAGATCCTCAATGATCTGGTGGGTGCTATCATGGTGAACAAGAGCTGCTGTAATAACATCGTTATTAACCTTTAGCTGACGTTGCAAGGCATGCTTCTCATCGTTGTCATTTTTAAACGCTTTGTCTGATTGATCATCCAAGTCATCATTATGCATACGTGATGCGCTGCTATAGAAATCACATAATTCCTCATTCTGTAACCTGTATATTTGCTACCTCTTCTTTATCCTCTCCTTCATGCATGGGTTCAATATTTGTTTTGCAATCTCCTGCTTTAATGTCAACCTCATAAGGCTTTTCTTCAACAACTAACTTAGTTTTTTGTTCACTTATAGGTTGAGTAATGATAGCTGGAAACTCTTCATATAAATTTCTGCACCTATCTTGCGCAAATAGATTTCGAGCCAAATCCTGGTACTGTTTCTTTGCCATTAAAGTCTTGTGTTGTAGCTTTGGATGAAAGTCCAGGAAATTAGAGAAGGTTAAATCTCTCTGAACGCGTGGAGGGAGTGTGTTAAACTCATCATACATGCCGAGTATTTCTGTCATTTCATCAGGTTGTGAAACCTGGGCTAACTGTTGTTGTGCCTTAGCAAGGTTCTTCAAGACATTTTCCAAACCATGCATCTTTCCCATAGCTAGAAAACTGCTAGACTCTGCAAGTGAATGTGAAAAACTTGTAGCTGCCAAGGATAAGGTTCCACTCTCAGGGAATGAATTGCTAGCACCTCCTAGAAGTTTCGCAACTCCTTCCTGATACCACTGCACTACTAAAATGTGTCAGATAGTTTGCTATCTCTGTATTGATCTCTATTGGCTGTTAATAAAATCAGATTGCAAAATTTCTGATAATTGGAAGAGGGTGCTTATCTAGTTTCGAATAAGTTTGAATGTTGTTCTTCTTGTTCAATTTCTGATACCCATGCAATGTTCTTGACTGGCTGTTCTCTTATAGTTTAGTTTCCCAACTGTCCTTATTTTATGCAATGGTTGATTTGATTCGAAGGCTTCCCTTTACAAACTATTCAATATTTTTGCATGTTCAAACAAGAAACAATGGATCCCAGCAAGTACACAATATTTCCCAGCAACTTCAACATTCGGTTTTTGCATATAAATCTTAATGAAAGATACCAGCATAGCGATGCTCAGGTTTTTGACGCAATGTAGAAATTGTTCTCACAGCCCCTGTGACAGGAAATAACTCTGAACTCAAAAGAGTAGCAAACACCTCTGCATGTGTCAAAAGTTCTGAACGATTTGCATTTGACGGTCTCCCAATCATAAAATGCTCTGAGAACCTTGTTTGCAAGAATGTCCTTAATCTTAGTCTTTATTGGTTCTGGAAGTCTTTGCAAAAGAAGCATGAAAGGCTGAACATTATAAGTTCGAATTGCAAGACCATCTGGCAAGACTATATGTGTAAAAGCTGTATTGAAATCATCAAACACCTGTGATTAGATCGTGCCCCCAATTAACAATACAAAGCCAACATCATTTAGTCACAACCATGGTGGGTGTCTCTTGTAGCCAAGACATACGACAGTTCTCCCATCATCACCTCTAAATCTTGATATGCGGTAGCTAATACTTCACCAGTAGAACTTTAAAATTGGAACTGTAATCTGTTAACGGTTTGTATGCCCCAACTGTGCAACTCAGAAGAAAAATTCTTGGCTTTTAGAGTCTCGGTCGCATGGAGAAATCAGAATATTGTAACTTGTTATTGCAATGACCACGCTTGCCAGTGGAAATGGTTACAAACGACACCTTCACAATCGTCTTCTAATCGAATCTCAAAATTCAGGCGACCCGACAACCTCCGGAAGATAAATTTTATTCGACTTTAGCAACCACATGAATAATAGTTGATTCCTTAATATTGTCGTGACACCAAAAGAATTGTTTCTTCTGAAGTTTTACACCCAGGACTTTATAAATATATTCACGGCAATGGATTGTTTCTCATACACGGCAATTATAACATCAACATTTATACGGCTAAAGCCCATGGAGATACTTAGCCGATAATAAAATTTGGCTTCACTTTAACCTTTTGCAATAGACTTCACTCGGATTCTGAGGATGTAACGCTCTTTCATATAAGTGCCAGACGATGCGCTAAATGGTAAATTTCTTCAAACATTAACGACAACTCTAATCTGCTCCGTTTCAAACATAGACGGCTTAATGTTTTTAGCACCAATAGGAAGCTGCGAATAATCAAATATTAGGCCCGACTTTAATACTATTCCGGAAATGTAAATGGGCTATGCTTTCCTCTCTTATGCTTTAAATCCAAGGGAAATCTGAAGTATCGAACATAATTAGTGCCACGACAATAAAAGAAGATTTCAAGCACCAAACATTGGAAATTGATTAAGCCTGATAAATTATATATTTTCTCCTTTCGCTAAACCTTCATAAAATAATATAAACATTCACCTTGGAATAAATATGAAATATTTGTCCCTTTAATATAGTTTACGGCCAGGTCTCCAAAAGTGACGCATAAGAAAACTATAGATTTTTAAATGATTGTCGGTAGCATATATTTGTTCCATGCCAACTATGCACTTTAATCCCAAAAAGATCAAACATTTAAATTGGCTCCCAAATTATATTCAATGCCAAAATAATCATTTTTTGAAAACAATGATTCCCGTCAATGCTTCCCATAAAGAATCCGGCCCTTCAATACTCCCTTTGAAATATAAGTACGCCAGTTTCTACTGTTCCACAACTCAAAAAAATAATAGCCGTGTCCTGATTATTCCACGGTTTATAAGATTGAAAACCCTTATTTCATTTTATCGCAAATATTTATCAAGCCTTCAATCCCACAATTTCTTTTATTTCTGTTCCACACAGGTTGGCAGGAAAACCAACTCTGATACCACTGAAATGACCCGAACCGGGTCTTTCCCAAATTTTCACCAATATTTCTCATGCAGATTTAAACAAATACATTCATGCAATAAATTATGGAATTCTACAGTAATTAACTAGCATTTCATATTCCATTAAAACCCTCAGCAACATCGTTGCATTATAAAATAACAACGGGATTTCTCACAATCCAAATCCGTACTCAACATGCAACAGAATAACAATTAACAGAAAAGAACCTATGAATACAATGGTGAACTCTGCTGTGAATCCGCACCATAGACGGACTGGGGCTACGTCCAATCCACCTCTGAGCCAAAAGGGTTTCCGTCCTGAAGGCTGAATTCGAAAGTTGAAGCTTCTTGATATCTCCAAGAGATAAAATATAATGTCCAAAAACTAAGCATATCCCAAATGAGCCTTCAATCCTTCATTTAAAGCAATGGCGGTGACTCTTCAGTTTCCCCTCTCTGTCTTTTCATATTCTCACTTAAAGTCACTTTTTAAATAAATATAACCGTTGGCTATAAAGTGACATAATAAAATAAAGTGAGGAATCTTCTGGCATTAAAACGGAGGACCAAACGAACTCAGATGGAGATGTGTGATAGCTTGCCGGAAAGCTCTCGGCGAGACGCTCAGAGTCCACTACTGAAATGCCAAGTACACAGTTCTTTCTACTTACTATAAATAGTAAGAACCCTGGAAACCCTGTGGAAATTGATCCGATTGGCCTGAAACTGAAAACACCGAGGCCAAATATCCTCTTGATTACCAGCCAAGCTTTGGTTAGCCCACCGGACCATGATGAAAGGCTAACTATAAGGCACAAAATAATGTGCCCAAAAAGGGGACATTACAGTGATACCTAGCATATCACATCATACAAATGAGTTAGGTCAACAATAAGAAAGAACTTTGAGGTTGTCTTAGTTGATCACACAATCACACATTGTTTAGCATCTAAGCTTCCTTATTCAAGAGAGGATTTGATATTTGGTGTTTCATCCTGCATGTTGAAATGGTCATAAAACTTGCATCAACAATACCTCATTAGGTTTCATTTGTTGAGATCCATTGTTTCATCCACTGAAGTTGTGGTTAATGGTTACTATGTATTTTCCTACATGTTTAGTTTAGCTTGCTTAGTTGTTGTGTGTGGGTTATGATAAAGTTAGAGGGCATCTTGCTTAGTTGTTGGAGTTACTTTTCTCATTGCATGGTTTTGTCTCCGTTCTTCTCTATATATTTATTCACTATTCTAGATTTTTATTCATTCATGCTATTGTGAGTGTTCTTTACATATTTTGCTTATTATAGCTATTTTCTTTGAGAAGTTTCTACATATATCTTGTATTGTTAGAATCTAACTCTGTTATGCTATTTTGATTTTATGATCATCTATATTATATTTTTTTTTGTATCTACTCTTTGCACTCATTTTGGGGTTAATCTCTGTTTTACAGATTGTAACATGATTTGTATCTTGTGTTATTGATTTAGAATATTGAGATTTATTTGAATATGTAGTCACCTTTTGAACTGTAGAGAGTGGCCATAATGACAAGATGTAGAGTCCACTAAAATCATTTGGAATCTTTTAATTTGCATATTAGAAATAATATAGTCATATGAATAAAGATATATTATAATTTTGGGGTAATGTCGAGTCAGAGTCATGGTCCATTTAGTCAGCAATGATGGATTTTAATCTTGCCAATATGTCTATAGTGAAGACCATAAATGTTGATGCATCTCAACACATGTTTAGTTATCTGAGGGTGGTTATGGATAAAATTTGTCTATTGAAGTTGAAGAGATTAGAGTAAGCAATTTGAAATACAAGAGGGTTTCAATGTCCTACTCATCTTGCAGGATGCCCTACTCATCTTGCAGGATACATGTCAACTTTGATTGGTACACTGCTCTTTTGATTTGTTTTCTTCTTTTAGGCAAAGCATAGCTTTTTCTTGATTTGCCAAATTTTTCTGGGTATAACCTGTAGAGTAGTTTTTCATTTTTCATTGTTTCCGTGGTATATCCCAGGATATTTAAATGATTTGAGATTCTAGCTTTGCTAGCTGCATTCTTGCAGAAGTCAGACATATCTTACTTTTTGGATATTAATGTGAATGTCATTAAACATATAAAGAGGCCTGCCCAAGCCTGAGGAATTTCATTGCATTGTATTTCCATTTCAGAAAAAATATGTTATCTATAAAGCTGAATAATTCTTTTTTGCTTCTCTAGCTGGACATGCGCAATTTCTTAAATACGCCCAGTGGGCTAAGTAAACCAGAATTATCAGCAAATGGGGGAGTTGATGCTGAACCGCCTGCTACTCCATTGGGTGGACGTACGGTATGGTCACTTTTTGTTGCCTTCTGACTTCCAGGATTAGAATGTCGTTATGGTTTAAATGCCTTTTCTTTGTGTTTTGGCTATAATATGCTATGCCCCTTGTAGATTCCAGGATCAGAATGTCGTTATGGTTGAAATGCCTTTTCTTTGTGTTTTGGCTATAATATGCTATGCCCCTTGTAGATTTATAGTGAATTTTATGTCATGAATGTGTCTTGATGGCCTAAAAGGGTGCTTAATCCAGGATGTCTTTGATCTCCCATTTCATATGGCCAGAGATCAAATTGAGCAAAGTTTGCGAACCAAAATGGCTTCGATAAAGGTATAGCATGTTAGCTTGGATATATAGTAAATGCTTATGTGTCATGGTTTGATAGTTGAATTAAATGAATTTATCTTTTTCTATCCCACAAATTTTATTGCTATAATATGGTTAGTACAACTAATAATAAGAATAATTAATCTTGGCTTCCTCAATGGTGCTATAACTGTACTTTCTCTTATAATAAAGGAGCGCATGCTTCAATTACAAGAAGCACAAAAGGGAGCTGAAGTCACTTGTGAAGCTAGTGAACGTGAGCTAGAGTTGGAAGCACAACTTGTTGAAGCCCGCAGTATCATTCAAGAACAGGTATCAGCTTTATGATCTGTTGCACTCGTATGATCTAATGCCAGTTTGGTTTTTCTTCATTTATTTTGTGTTGTTTTCTTCCTAAGCATATTTTGGAGTTTTTGTGAACTTACAATTACTTTCATGCTTTTCCTTTTTTCAGTTACTTTTGTTCTTAAATTAAGTTCCATAATGTTTTAATTCTTCATCCAAGGACTGTTAGAATGTGGAAAATATGTTGTAGGACCTTTTTGAGTTAACAATACTTGTAGTGTACACTGTGTTAGGTGCAGTGTACCATAGGGGTGTGTCCCTTGGGTTCTGAGTGATATCCTAGACATTTCAGGGACAAAAAAATGGGGACAAAACATTGCTCCACTATTTACTGAAAAATATGTGGATGTCCCTGTCAGAAGGGAGCACCCTGTTTTTAGTGAAATGTCTGGGGTTGGCAAGGAGCAAATGTAAGCATGTCCCCCTCATACATCTTGCCATCCCTGAACCATACACAAAAAATAACAAGAAAAAGATAAAAAACAAATCCTAATAGTTAATAGTTATACTAAAAGAGGGTTCGATCAAGTTTCTCGCCTTAACAAAACCCTTAACCCTAAGCTTTGTATTTGTCATTTATATGTAATTATTTACAGTTGTCTTTGCTGTTCTAGTTTTTAATTTTTATTCATTACTCGTACAGCAAAATGTGACAACTTACCCTTTTATTCATTTTTTGGTCATGAAGTCCAGATCAAGTTTTTTGCTTTGATTGGTAAAATGAAGGTTATGCTTATGATTCCCTTATCTGAAACATGGCCATAACTAGCAAGAGCTAAAATTCAAACAGCTGAGACAGATTTCAACTAAAACTGGAACATTCTGAAAATCATTGACAGTTTCTTTATACATATATACATTACATACTCTACAAATTCCCAAATGTTTTTGCTACTGATAACTGTCATGCAAGATTTGCAAAAATGGTTTTCATTTGAATCATCATTCCATGCATGTCAATTACCAAAAGACCAACAAAGAAATCCCAAAATTGATCAGGATTTTGTTGTGAGGTCTTTCACACATCGCCCCAATTCTTGGGGACCCCCTGTTTTTTTTTTGGATTTTGGAGTTGAACTTGAGGGATTTAGAGGTGAAATTGATAAGTTTGTCGGTGTTCAATGCAGTGTTACAGGACTCGCAGAGTCAGGGCTGGACTCGCAGAGTCCCGAGCCGAGTCAGGCCTGCCGAGCGTAGGTGACTCTGGACTCGGACTTTGCCGAGTCCAGGAGAGTCCATCCGGACTCGCAAAGTCCTTGGACTCGCTGGACTCGGAGAGTCCCGAGCCCAGGACTCTGCCGTGGCAGCAGAGTAAAAAAAGTGAAAAAAAAACACTTTTTAATGTTTTTTACCTTTCATTAACGGTTTATATTTATAA
>MU214621.1:214722-232364 GCA_018584345.1 Thuja plicata | reverse complement strand
TTCTCAATGGCCAAAGACAACTGCAGAAACCCTAGGCTCCACAACCATCAAACATCAACATCAACAACAACAAATCTGCCTGCTGAGAATGAAGCCTAGGATGCCTATTTATTCTTTTTTCTCCACTTTCTCCAGAAACTTCTAGAACCTTATTTTATTTTATTTATTAAGTGACTTTATAAAATATTTTATAATTCAAGTCACTTTATTAAATTAATTAAATATAAAGTTACCTTTTAATATTTATTTATTTGATAACTTTATAAATAATTAACTTAATACCACTTATTTATTTAATTAAAATAATTAATTAGTCATCCTCATAAAATATTCATTATTTTGGACAACTTAATTAATTAAATTAATTAAATCAAATTACCTCCAAAACGGGGACATTACAGTATGCATGCTAACTTGTGAAATCATTGCCATTACCATAATTCCTGCTATATATTTATTACATCCAAACATCTCCTATACACACATTACAACATCTATAGATTTATAGTGAGTCCGCCTTCTACTACATAGGTGGGTTTACAAAATGAGGCCAAGTCCAAGACAAAATTATGGATTAATTTGCAGACAAGGTGATCAAGTCTAGGACTAACAATTATGGATAAAATTGCAGACAAAGTAACCAAAGACCACAAAAAAGGAAGAACAAAGCCACACTGACTTCACGCTTTCTTTGGCTTCCCCATGGGGCTCTTAAACCAACAATCTTTTGGCTTGTATTTGACCTTTTTGCTCTTTTTCTCCGGTTCCGCGTTCTCCTTCGCATGATCCAACTAGCGGGTGTGTAGAAAGTCTTTGAAGGCATCCCACCCTATTTGCACTTCCGCTCGACGCTTATCTCTATTGATCGTTGCACTCGAGACCAAAAACGTGTGGACAGGGGGTTTTGCCTCTCCAATCTTCTGCCTGTTAGCATGTTGTGTGCATAAATGTAATGAGCCTGACTAGCTCTCTAGGCAATTCAACTGCAAAGATCTAGATTTATCTGAATTTATGATACCTTTCCAACTAATTTGCAAGGGAATTCAAAAAGTGTGTATATAATCTCTTTTGTTTTTATAATAAAAACTTCTCCATGTAAAAAGTGTTACAAATAAACAATAGTCTTTGGTATTTTTAGAATTCTGGAAATGTAATTCAATTGCTAAAACCAAATTGAAAAGGCTGTATGAATAACAATCTTAACATACCATTTGACGTCTATTATTAACAAGAAACAACGAAACCCTTGATCAACACTTCTACATCAATCTGCAGATTGAAAGACCTGTCCACGTCTTTCCCTAACTCCCACGTGATGGCTCCAACAATTGCTATCGCCGCCTTAAGACTCCATGCGAATGGCTAGTCATAGCCCAAACAATGGTTCCTCAACCGCGGCTGAGGATGCATGTCATGTAGCACAGTGAGGGTGCAGTTTGAGGTAAAACACGGGCCCAACTATCACCCGTATTTGCTAAAATAAAATCCCGCAATGCACAAAGAGAAATCCGCCCAAACACCATACACAGCTAGTGTAGAAACGGTCAGCTGTTAATCTCCTTTGCTGCTATAACAAAAACGACCTCTTACGCAGGTCCCAGGTCAATGCAGAATTCAGTTTCTAGTATTTACTTCTTCCTCCAAGTTACAGGCAGACAAAATGAAAGAAGAGAGATTGGTTATACTTCAGCAACCAATTAGAGATTAGCTTAAGAAGAATCAGTCTTCCAGATGCTAATTCGACCCTTATACTTCAGCAAGGGCACAAATCAAACAATCAGGAACAATTCCCAACACAAAGTTGTATATAAAATTCGATGATCAGCTCCAAGAATGAATCCATATTTATAATCCTTCGTAGTCATGGTTTCCCAAAAAGATACATCAGTTAACCATTCTCCGGGATAGCAACTTCTAAATTATTATAATAAAATTGTATTATTATAATAATGTGTCTTTATTAATTAATAACATATAGTTATTAATTAACAACAATTAATTATCAAATGTGAATTCATGCAATAACTCCTGCATTCATTGCTGATAATGGTTGATCGATAGGGCCACCCACTGCATTGCCAAAAATAGTAACTGGCCCAACTAACTTACTATAAATAGTAAGTCCAGACTTACTAAAAATGGCCAATCTGTCCATAGAGACCCTCAAAACATACTGTCAACTCACGAGGGTCGCGATGATGAGTTGACGACAATGAGGCTCCCAGTACCTGCTAATTTGGGGACATCACAGTCTTCCCTCCCTGAAATTGCTTGTCCTCAAGCAATAGTAATCTAGGGTGCTGCACAATATCCTCGGGTTCCCAAGTAGCATCTTCGTCACGTAACCCCTGCCACTTAACCAAATACTCCTTGATAGTCCTCCGACGCAACTGTCTCTCACGCACATCCATAATAGCCTCAGGTATCAACTCATGTTTCCCCTCATCATCCAGGGGAGGTAATACAACAGAAGGAACCATAGTTCAACCCAGAGCTTCCTTGAGGCGTGACACATGGAACACATTATGCACTCTACTGTCCTTAGGTAAGTCCAACTCATAAGCCACCTCCCCAACACGTCTCACCACACGAAAAGGTCCATAATACCATGGCTTGAGCTTTTCAGCTCCACTCTTTCGGATGGAAGACTGCCTGTAAGGCTGCAACATCAAATAAACCATATCCCCCACCTCAAAGGAGCGTGCTTTCCTCTTTTGATCGGCATACTGTTTCTGCTAATCCTGTGCTTTCTGTATATTATCTTTTAGTGCCCTCATAATATCCTGGCTGTCCTGCAACAATTCACCTGCACTAGGCACCCTGCTATCGCTGCACAGTAAGCCCATAAAAGTCGGGGGATCATAACCTTACAAAGCTCGGAAAGGGGGATCTTTATCGTCACATGAAAAGTGGAGTTATAACTTTACTCACACATATGTATCCACTTTACCCAAGCCCTCTGTTGCGATGAAACATAGTTTCGAAGATAGCCTTCAACCCAGTTGTTGAAAATCTTAGTCTGGCCGTCAGTCTGTGGATGGTAGCTGGTACTCGGTGTCAACTCTGTTCCACATAACCTGAAAATCTCTTGCCAGAAGTGGCTCATAAAGCGACTATCTCGGTCACTCACAATGTTCCGAGGTAAGCCATGCATCCTAAACACTTCCCGAAAAAATAAATCTGCTAACTGTATTGCAGAGTAAGTAATGGTGATAGGGAAAAAATGTGAGTACTTAGTGAGCCTATCCACTACCACGAAAATGCAATCCCACCCTTGGGCTTTAGGTAGCCCCACAATGAAATCCATAGAAATACTCTCCCACTTTTGCTCAGGATTGGGAAATGGCTGTAACAAACCGGTAGGGTAAGTGTGCTCTTGTTTGTTCTGCTGACAAACAAAGCACTCACGAACATATTGCTGCACATCTGCCTTGAGTCCTTTCCAGGTAAACCTTTCCCAAATATGCCTATAGGTTTTAAAGAACCCTGGGTGACCAGCCATAGGTGCGTCATGAAAAGTACGGAATATAACCTCTCGCACTCTCGATCCAGCCACAAGAAAAATCCTACCCTTATAAATGATCAATTCATCTACTAGGGAAAACCTGTCATCTTGAATACTGCCCT
The DNA here is from genome assembly GCA_018584345.1 of Thuja plicata. NCBI lineage: Eukaryota > Viridiplantae > Streptophyta > Pinopsida > Cupressales > Cupressaceae > Thuja > Thuja plicata. Next base: position 228,737 of record MU214621.1, on the reverse strand, counting down.
CTATAATACCTGTAGCCCATGTATCCCTGGCATACATAGAAATTATCAAATGCTTCCAATCCTCAGAAATCTCGGTGAGCAAGCAGATGTGAGGCCTCCGCGAAAGAGCGTTCGCAACAACATTTTGAGTTCCTTTGATATAGGTAATATCAAAATCATATGACTGCAATTTACTCACCCATTTCTGTTGCCTTTCATTGAGATCTCGCTGCCCAAGGAAATGTTTCAGACTATTGTGATGAGTTTTGATGTAGAATTTACTCCCCACTAAATACTGTTTGAATTTGGCGAAGGCATGCATAATGGCCAACATCTCCTTATCATACACACTGAATGTTCTCTCAGGACTACGTAGCTTCGGACTCTCGAAAGCAATGGGATGGCGATCCTGGGATAGTACTGCTCCTATACCCTCTCCTGAGGCCTCACAGTGTAAATCAAAAGGCCTCGAAAATCCGGTAACACCAAGACTGGGCAAGTAGTCATAATAGTCTTGAACCTCTCAAAGCACTCCTGTGCCTGATCGGTCCACTGAAAGGCACCCTTACGTGTCAAATCTGTAAGGGGGGCAACATGCCTCGAAAAACCTGCCACAAATCTGCAGTAGAAAGCACATAATCCGATGAACCCTCTCAACTATGTCAGGGTCTCGGGTGTCGACCAATCTAAAATAGCAGAGATCTTATTCGGATCCATACGCACACCATCTGCACCAATAATATGACCCAAATAAAGCAGTTCCGTCATTCCCAGGGCACACTTAAATTCCTTGGTGTACAAGGAATCCCTCTCCAAAATACTCAATATTGTATCAAGGTGTGCAACATGTTCATCCCAAGTCTTGCTATAGACCAGGATGTCATAAAAAAATACCAGTACAAATCTTCTCAACTGGCTGTGGAACACCTTGTTCATCATGGACTGAAAGGTGGCCGGGGCATTTGTCAAACCGAAAGGCATGACAAGGAACTCAAAGTGCCCACAATGACATCTGAAAGCTGTCTTCTCGATGTCCTGTTCCCTAACTCGGATTTGATGGTATCCAGACGTCAAATCTATCTTCGAAAAATATTGTGCCCCATGCAACTCATCAATCCGAGGGATGGGGTACCGGTTCTTAATAGTCTTCCTGTTCAGCATCCGGTAATCAATACACATGCGCAAGGTTCCATCTTTCTTCTTCACCAGAACAACTGAAGAAGCAAAGGGGGATTTACTCGGCCGAATGTGCCCCATCTCAAGTAATTCCTATATTGTTTTTTCAATTCATCTTTCAGCCGTTTCGGATGCCTGCAAGGAGTGATCATAACAGGCGTAGTGCCCTCCACCAACTCTATGATGTGCTCGATTCCCCTGTCTGGGGGTCTACCTGAGGGTAAGTCTCTAAACACCTTATTGTGTTTAGTTCTCAACTGCTGAATATCATGATGATATGTGAATTTATCTATGTTGTCCAACGAAGGCATCAGTCTACACTCAACTGCCCATCTCGTCCTCATGCTGTATTAAATGATGCATCCGCTTGAGTGAAATTTGCTTAAGCCCCTCGTCTCTGATGGCCTAAAGTACCTGTGGTTTCCTGTCTGAGATAAATCTTATCTCCATCCTCTCAGTACTAATGTAGATGTCCTTAATAGTGTGTAGCCATGCCATCCCCAAGACCAAATCCGTACTACCCATATCCACCACATAAGTATCCAGCTTAATTGGTAAATCAGTAATTATCTTGTTACACTTAAGAGTGTAACCATCCGATACCTGCACTCTCAACCCCTCAAAATCCTCTGTTTGGATTCCTTTGTGGTTCACCAAACGGGAGTCAATAAAATTGTGTGTGGCTCCAGTATCAAAAAGCATAGTCACCCTCTGTCTAGCTAGAAGACCATGTAATCTAAAATCACCCTCTTTTTTCATACTGGAGAGTTATGCCACCTTGAGGTTTGATGCATCAACCTCATCTTCCGTGTAACTATAGGCTCCCTCAATGCCCTGATCGCGATCGACCATCTCACTTGTATACTCAGGAATGTCCTCATCATTGTAGAACCACTCCATCATCCTATGCTTACCCTGGGGTTTCATAGGACAGTTATGTGTAATATCATACAGACCCTGGCAATAAAAACAAAGTTTCTTTCTCCTTAAATCATTAAGTGTTTCTTGATCTAAGGGTGCTGCCATAGGACGTTTAGAATCTGATTTCTCCTCCCTTCTTGGGGCTGTCCTATCATAAGGAGATCCGGGAGGTCTCGCAGAAAACTGTCTCTTTGGCGTAGAAGACTCTAAGTCTCTTGCCTTCTTCATGGCTTCATGTAAGGATGGGGGATCTAGGGACTTAACCCATCCACGTAATGGTTCAACTAACCCCTCTAAGAATAGCATCACTCTCCTCCGCTCTGAGATATCATAGACCATAACTGATATGTGCTGAAACTCGCTGATGAAGCCCTCTAAATTGGTTGTCTGCCGTAACTGAGCCAACTCTCTGAAATAAACCTCTGGGTCCTTTTTGTCAAAGCGCTCAATCAACCTATCCACAAACTCCTGGTATACAGTAATCTGGTCATGATGTAGTGATCTTAACCCATGGTACCACCAGTCATGTGTAGTTCCATCCAAATGCAAAACTGCAAATCTAATAGCGTCCTCCTCAGTCATAGGACGCAATTCAAGGAAGGTGTCGAGCTTATGGATCTAAGCTCTAGCAGTGACCCTACCGCTGCCATCAAAATGTGCTAGCATCATTTTGCTAGCCACCTGTCTCAAATCATTCTGCCCCATCCTCTGTCTATCCTGTGCTGGTCTTCCCCTCGAATGCTCATGTTTCTGCGTCAAATATCTATCAAAGTTCAAATTTTGCTTCAAGGCTAGAGGAAGGGCATCCCATTTAGCATAGTGAGTTACTATATCATCAGCAAAAGGGATATTTTCAGCATCAGTGCTGGTTGCATCAGCCTCTGGTCTCATAAATCTGGGCCCCTGGGGTCTAAACTGGTCTCCCTTGTCACCTGCCCTATCTCCTCTATCATGTCTTGGGGTTCTAGGCTCATTATCCCTGTGCCTGTCATCAACCCGCGATCTATGTGATGCAACGGAGGCATCACGTGATCTCCCCCTACTCTGATCCCTCGAAAGAACGATCCGTCTCAATGTGTCAGAAAGCTCATGTAATACATCAGCTACGTGATGCTGGCTTGCTGCTAGGCTCCTGAAGGTCTCCCTAGGTTCTTTGTCTATATCTGCTTCATTAGTAGCTGTGTGTGTTGTAGGACCTATTGAGCCACTTGGATTATTATCACCACCAAGTATTGTGCCAAACTAAATATCTCCATCTTCATTTGGTGGGGGTGACTGGCCTCTCCGGTAGTAATGCCTACCGGGAATAAATCTCCTATCATCTGCCATAATTGAATTCCAAATAATAATAATAAAAATGAACCCGATTTCCCTGCAGGCTAGCAGGAAACCGCTCTGATACCACTGTAATGAGCCTGACTGGCTCTCTAGGCAATTCAACTGCAAAGCTCTAGATTTATCTGAATTTATGATACCTTTCCTACTAATTTGCAAGGGAATTCGAAAAGTGTGTATATAATCTCTTTTGTTTTTATAATAAAAACTTCTCCATATAAAAAGCGTTACAAATAACAATAGTCTTTGGTATTTTTAGAATTCTGGAAATGTAATTCAATTGCTAAAACCAAATTGAAAAGGTTGTATGAATAACAATCTTAACATACCATTTGACGTCTATTATTAACAAGAAATATCGAAAGCCTTGATCAACACTTCTACGTCAATCTGCAGATTGAAAGACCTGTCCACGGCTTTCCCTAACTCCCACGCGATAGCTCCAGCAATTGCTATCGTCGCCTTAAGACTCCACGCGAATGGCTAGTCGCGGCCCAAACAATGGTTCCTCACCCGTGGCTGAGGATGCATGTCACGCAACATAGTGAGGGTGCGGTTTGAGGTAAAACACGGGCCCAGCTGTCACTCGTATTTGCTAAAAGAAAATCCTGCAATGCATGAAGAGAAATCCGCCCAAACACCATACGCAGCTAGTGTAGAAACGCTCAGCTGTTAATCTCCTTTGTTGCTATAACAAAAACAACCTTTTACGCAGGTCCCAGTTAAATGCAGAATTCAATGTCCAGTATTTACTTCTTCCTCCAAGTTACAGGCAGACAGAATGAAAGAAGAGAGATTGGTTATACTTCAGCAACCAATTAGAGATTAGCTTCAGAAGAATCAATCTTCCAGATGCTAATTCGACCCTTATGCTTCAGCAAGGGCACATATCAAACAATCAGGAACAATTCCCAACACAAAGTTGTATATAAAATTCGATGATCAACTCCAAGAATGAATCCATATTTATAATCCTTCGGTAGCCATAGTTTCCCAAAAAGATACATCAGTTAACCACTCTCCGGGATAACAACTTCGAAATTATTATAATAATAAAGTATTATTATAATAATGTGTCTTTATTATTAATTAATAACATATAGTTATTAATTAACAACAATTAATTATCAAATAAGAATTCATGCAATAACTCCTGCATTCACTGCTGATAATGACTGATCGATAGGGCCACCCACTGCATTGCCAAAAATAGTAACTGACCTAACTGACTTACTATAAATAGTAAGTCCAGACTTACTAAAAATGGCCAATCTGTCCATAGAGACCCTCAAAACATACTGTCAACTCACGAGGGTCGCGATGATGAGTTGACCACAATGAGGCTCCCAGAACCTGCTAATTTGGGGAATTAACAATAAACCATCCCTCGGCTCTTCCATTGCCAGAATGGGTTTCATGCTGAAGCACCATTCAGGGCGAACAAAATCCTTCATCACCCACAGTGTATCCTTCCTTGGATCCCAAATTTCTCACCCAATATGATGTTGTTGATCTGCCATTTTAATGGCTCGTCAATTTTAAACACCCCTTTCAAACGTTTTTCCAATATTTAGCCAAGGAAGCACAATTGTTGCTTCAAAGTAACCAGAGACAAATTTGCTTCCATGACTTCCTTCTCATAGCGACTCTTCACACTTCACGTCCAAACAAGAAATGAAAACTGCATTGATATTTTCCTTTCCTATGGCTTGTAAAACCACAACATCTGCTCGCCATGTTCTACATCCATCACATCACCTCAATACCCTGTCGTTTGGCAGCGTACAAGGGTACTAAATCCCCACACCCAATATCTCGAAAATCCTCATTTTTCCCACACTTGATTTGGCAATAATGACAAGGTAGTGTTCGAAAGGGTGTTCGCCAACGTGTTTCCACCCCTTTTCACGTCTCTTTGAAATCATGGAAGGTGGGTAGGAGAATTTTAATTTTTTAATGTACTTATTCAAATGCCATGCAATCGTTTTTCCTCGGAGAATAACGTTGACTACTATTAACGAATTCTTTCTAGATGGATTCGAGAAACTGACAATTTTTTGGCCAAGTAGACCACATTCAGAGCAGCCTAAACCACCTCTGCTTCATTATTCATTTCGTCGATTCATCAGTTTGTTCCAAAGACAATTATATTTCCTTGCCAGTCCCTAGCTACATACCCTACTCTAGAGGGGCCCAAGTTCCCCTTCGTTGCCCTGTCAAAATTCAATTTTATCCACAGCCTAAATCTGGTTTTTCCCAAACATCCTTTAGAACTTCTTGTGTGTCTGCATCCACCTTGAAAGGGCTATTAACAAGCCAAATTTTAAAAAATATTTTATGAATATTAACATTCAACATTTAACACTGATAAAACTCAAAAATTAAACAAAAAAAACCTTAGAGAAGCAAAATAAAATCAATTGTCTGAGTAAACATGGCAACCTACTAGGATGCAAGGGCGAGTGAATTGTAGAACGGTGAATCTGCAATCGTTTAAAGCAGAAGTGGCATAACACAAAAATGGTCAAAGAAAATGTTGGTGTTGTGCAATTGAAGTGTTGATGTATTTTTTATGACACCTCTTAACACAATAAAATATGAAGTGTTCTATCCTCTCTTGAACAAGGAAATCTTAGATGTTAAACAATTTGGCAATATGTGATCAACTAAGACATCCCCAAAGTTTACAATGCGTACTTGCGACTTTAGGTTGGATACAAACTCAGTTTATATGATGTGATATGCTAGTTCTCACAAAGGGACGTACACTATTCTTTCATGAATCTATCAACATAGTTCAAATGATGAATGATTTGATAATGTAGGCTCTTCAACTAATCCTAAAAAGGATTTTTGAAATAAAATATAAATGGATAAGTTTAGGAATCTAATCTACTTCTAACAATGCAAGAGACTATTGTTGACTTAGTGAAACCAAAGTAAAGTTTGTTTTTCCAAATGAAACAACTGCATAAAGCTAATGCAATCTCCCAAGGGTATGTGAATGATTTTCAAATCACTTATACACATCAATACCATAAGACATGCAAATAAATGAGCATAACGCGATTGATGTTAAACTTTGGAATGAGTTCAAACTAACCATGCACTGCAACTTTGCAATCAACAAATTACAAGTGATATTAACATGAGAGGCTTCACCATTAATCAACAACAATGTCTTCCATTCAACTATTCATCATAAAAAATTTCTAACTAATTGAGAAGTAGGAAACCATGCTAACACCCAAATTAACACAAGTATTCACCAAGCTTCAATGAGTTTGCAATTAGTTTGGTAGTAGTTTGGCAACAATTTCACAACAAGTCTCTCCTTTCTCTACAAATGAAATGAGCAAGCCTTTATATAGTGTTTTTAATTACAACCAAGGGCCCAGACTAATTCAAGGTCAACAACCGAGAATTGATAGTAACCCTAATTAGGGTTTTCTGTAACTACCACCTACAAAAATTAAATGCTAGACAACGAAAAACTGAACATCCTCTATGCTTGAATATGAAAATTCCATGCCACATGGGATCATAACAAACTTTCTTCTAGAAGCATGTTTCCTTTATCTTTTTCTTTGATGCCAAACTTGATGAGTCTAGACATGATGATGTTGTGGAATGATTTGATTTATTCTAAATGTGTGGACACCACATTATCTTGCATATCTTGAAATCTTTCCTCCTTATCACAAAGAAGTCTTTTGCATTTCGAACAGTATCTCTTGGTACTCAACATTTCATTCTTCATTAACTCTTCTGAAACTATCTTTCTTAGATTTCCTTGCTTGCTCAATCTTCATGGTGGTTTTCTCCTTTGAACAATCATCTCCTTGACTTCCCTCGGACTTAGGTGTCTTCATCTTAAACATTCTTATATTTGATCTTCGTCTTGTGGTTATCGACTTAGGCCGTTGCATTTGCATTTCTATTTCCATCTTTGATTTCCAATGTTGATCTTAACCTTGATCTCCTTTTTTCACTGATCCTTACCTTAGCAAATTTGAACTTTGATTTACACTTAGCAATTCCAACTTAAATTTAGATTGTGATGGCTCATATTCTCAAATCATTTCATCTTTATCAATCTTCTTCTACACCTTCACAACTCTTCGTATTGATTCCGAAGTGTTGTCTCTTACTTGTGAAACAACTTTCTCCCGTGACAACATCTTATCATCTTTTGTCAACTTTGTTTACAACCTTCAATCTTGCGAAACCCAATACAAATATGCCTTCAATTCCCTACTCATGGGTTTGAGACTGGGATAAATGACTTGTTCACTTCCTAAGGAATACACGATCACTGAAGAGACACATCGTGGAAGATAAAGAGACCGCTGTTATGCACGATAAAGACTCTTAATGAGATTGCGATAAACCCCTTCCTTGAATTGTCGGCAGTTCCAAAACATGAACCAACAAAGTCAATCCAGGCGGAAACATAATGCCAAGTCATACCATAACGATGCCATGTCATTCACTCTTAGCAGATAGAATGCGAGGAATATAGAATACAAATAAGAATAAACGTTGTTGATAGAATATCTCAACCATGATAGAAGAGGTCACATGATGACTCTGGCTGAACGGTAACAACTGAAGGATGCCGATCCATACACTAGACAACGACAGATAGGGACGACTCTACACATCCCGACAGACACAGTCTTCAGGAATAATCAAAGGACACCAACATAGTCACGAAAGAGTCTTTGGTAAAGACGTGAATCGAATCCCAATGAAATGCAACTATCAATATCAAGATCTCAAACCAAATGAAGAAGATATAGTTCAGTGAACAAGTAAACTCTGATAAAGCCATCAAGTTCAACACAGGTATGAAGGAGTTGTCTCGTAGCTACCATAAACATTAACACTTCCTCTCAGCAAAAGGATTTGGCACTCTCCCTCTGCTGCTCAAGCTCCCTCTAATTGTTATATCCTCCTCTTAGAAGTAGCTGATCACAATGAACGGGATTCCGTTGTTTAGTATCTTTGTCTTGCTCAACGTCCTTGCTGAAGCAAACTCTTCATCCATGGCTGACCCAACCTTATCAACTTAGACTCAAGACTGTGGGCTAAGTCTTCATGAATGATCAATTCTCCAACTAGATGTTTAAACTCTTCCTCATGAGATTTCAGATAATTAATCCACCATACTTTAGCTCCTTGATCTATCCTGCAACCAAGAGAGATTAAAAATAATTCATAGAATCAAACTACCTAGAAGAAGAATATAGAGATCAATGCTAAAAGAATACATAAATTACTATACTAAAAAGAACTACATAAAAGATTCATAATCATTATTCAGGGTACAAAACACTTATCTCTTGATTGTCTATGATTATTGATGGCATTAGCTTCCCTTTTAATCAAGAAATAGAAATTCATGCTTCTACAAAATTTGAAGACTTGATCCACTCCTCCAAGAAAACACAGACAGATCTGCAACAAAAGATCTAGAAACTGCTGCAGCAAACTGATCATTCAACCAGAGCAACTGAGTCTCTAAGCTTCACACAATACTCTCAAAACTCACACAAGGTCGAAACAGCAGACTACAGAAGATTGAACAACAATATGAACACACTAAGATCATAATTGATCTCTTTAATTTCAGAAAAGTAAAACTTTTAGATTAAGAATCTTTCTGAATTGAAATCAGATTCTTTATGTGGAGAAGCAACATCAACGTTTGCAGCAGCAGCTTGATGTTTTGGTTTTGAAAAACAATCTCTGGCAAAATGACCATACTTGTCACATCTGAAGCATTGAATCCTGGAGAGATCCTTCCTCTTCTTTGGTTCAGCAGCTGAATGAGAATCCTTATCTCTATATCTCTTAAAATTTCCTTTCCTCCATTGACTTCCTTCAGATGTATGAGCAACAAGAACATGATCTTCATGATGAGATTTCTGCCCATTTCCTCTTGCCTCCAATCTGCATTCCTCTTGAATGCAATCAACTCTCAAGCAGTCAAACTTGGGAAGTTCATCTCTTCCACTAATCCCTTGAATAAAGGATTCTCAAGAGTGAGGAAGGCCATTCATGGCCAACATAACCAGGTCTTTGTCCTCAATTGATTCTCCAATAGAATTTAGCTGATCCTTCAATCCTGTAATCTTCATAAAGAAAGATAGAACATGTTCTCCTTTAGCCATTTTAATATGAAGGAGTTGACGTGTCAAGGCTAGTGCTCTGCTCGTGTTGTTGAATTCGTACAAACTTTGAAGACAATTAAACATTGCTTTGGCTGAATTTAACTTCGATATAAGCAGTACCAAATGATCGTTAAGAGAATCAATCAGGATCTTTCTTGCCACGATGTTGTTCTTTGTCCACTGGGCTTTCTCAGTGTCATATGCAGGCTCAACTACATTAGACTTTACATAATTGAGAAGATCATTTTCTTCAAGCGCTTCAAGACTCTGAATTTCCATGAAGTAAAATTGGATGCTCCGTCCAACCTATCTTCGACTTTCAGTCCGTTCACCATTGTAGAGAGTTGAAACAAACAAATTGAGAGTAGAAAAAAAAGTAATATATAACTTAAAGCATATGGTTCTGGATTGTTTCCTTAGATCCACTCTGATACCATGAAAAAGATACAGTCCAACGAATAAGTAAACTCTGATAAAGCCATCAAGTTCAACACAGGTATGAAGGAGCTCTCTCGTAGCTACCATAAACATTAACACCCGATACTACAAGAAGTCACGACAGATACTAGGCCACATAATGTCTCTACATCGACATATACAGTCTCAATCAGCTACATAATGTCTTTACAATTACATGGCGATGGCCCTTCAATGATCATCAACTATGAAACATAAGACCCATAGAATTCCAAATGCTACACGATAATAATTGAATACACATGGATACATGACTGTTGAGGCACACATGCGGACAACACTTACAAGAGTGACCATTCATATGCAACGTGAAGGACTCTTCATAGTCTTCATTCACTCGATCACAAGGAAGGAAATAGAGTTGTTGCAGCAAAGCAAATTTCACAACCATAATGCTGATGCAATCACAGGTGTGCAAATATCTCCTTCAGCTACCAAACTTTAACTCTCCCTCTTAGCAACGAAGATATCTCTCACAGATTCTCATGTCATGGAGTCTCTCAACATGACAATCACAATGACTACACCCATTGTGATGAAAACAAAGTTTATCACGGATTCTCTCAATGAGATAGCATCAGGGAGTCACTCAACATGGTGTCCAATATGGCTACTCCTAGCGGGTGGAAAGAAGGGTGGAAAGAACAAGTGTACAAGTGACCATCACGGAGTCACTCAACGTGATGTCATCTCAGCAGACATTCACCATGGCTAATCCTAGAGGGTGAATAACCACAAGTGTTATGTCATGGAGTCTCTCACATGACATCTATCTCGGCTACTCCCAGAGGGTGGATCCACCATGGCTAATCCCAAAGGGTGGAGGCACACATGCTGACAACACTTACAAGAGTGACCATTCATATGCAACGTGAAGGACTCTTCATAGTCTTCATTCACTCAATCACAAGGAAGGAAATAGAGTTGTTGCAGCAAAGCAAATATCACAACCATAATGCTATTGCAATCACAGGTGTGCAAATATCACCTTCAGCTACCAAACTTCAACTCTCCCTCTTAGCAACGAAGATATCTCTCACAGATTCTCATGTCATGGAGTCTCTCAACATGACAATCACAATGACTACACCCATTGTGATGAAAACAAAGTTCATCACGGATTCTCTCAATGAGATAGCATCAGGGAGTCACTCAACATGGTGTCCAATATGGCTACTCTCAGAGGGTGGAAAGAAGGGCGGAAAGAACAAGTGTACAAGTGACCATCACGGAGTCACTCAACGTGATGTCATCTCAGCATGACATTCACCATGGCTAATCCTAGAGGGTGAATAGGGTGAATAACCACAAGTGTTATGTCATGGAGTCTCTCACATGACATCTATCTCGGCTACTCTCAGAGGGTGGATCCACCATGGCTAATCCCAAAGGGTGGAACAAGGGCTTTCGCATGAAACTTCTCTCTCACAGGGAAGAATGTATTAACAAGGGCTTACACCTCAAACTTCTCTCTCACATAGAAGAATGCACTAACAAGGGCTTTCATCTCAAACTTCTCTCTCACAGAGAAGAATGTGTTAACAAGGGCTTTCACCTCAAATTTCTCTCACAGAGAAAAATGCATTAACACCAGACCTTCATGAAAATGTGGCTCCCTTTGAAGCTTCAAGTATATGCGTCAACCTCCCCACCTTCTCGTCCATGGTTGCCTCCAATGGATTTGTGAGACTCCCTCTGAATGTTATTTCCTCCTCTTCGAAGAAACTGATTGCAAAGACAATCTGTATGGGTTCTTCCTCTTTGAGAAATGTTTTCAGCCATCAACTCAGTCCCATGACTACAAACAAAGTCCTCATATTTGTTCATTTCTACAGCTTGCATGACTTTCTTATAAGATGCATAAAGCTCTTACTTCCTTGAATTCTTTATGTAATCTTTCATCATCCTGATACTTCTTGATCAGTCTTATCTCTTTATTGTTGATCAATTTAGCATTGCCCTTTCAGATTTCAATCTTCATATCTTTCCTGCCAGGGTGCTCAAGTTTGAGGCTTTGGATCTCCTTAAATTTTTTTAGCACCTCTTCCTTTCAACAATGACAAAATAGTCAAACTAACTTTAACTCCTTCACTAACACGCCCAGTCACAGTGAAGGAAATTATCGCCTAGCTGCTCCAAAGTCCAAACAATGAATCTGCTCTTTCCCCCCTCTTTTTTTCTAGAGGAATGCAATAATCTGATTCAACATACAACTTCTCCAGCAGAGGGTGCCGAGGCTGACTAAATCTTCTAGCCACGGTAACACAAATAACTACAGCCAATACAAAGAAATGGACGCCTAGCATACTGTCCAATAAACTTTGATTATTTTATGAGTTTAAAGGCATCGACCTTGGTTCTTCAGTTTGCGTTTGGCCTCAGCACATGATGATTAATACTCTCTTGCTCTCAGCAGAAAATGTCACCGATATGACGACTACCAAAGACAACCATTCACAATTTAGGATGCATTCTGGTTCATGATCTTGCCTAACCTGGCTTTGATACCATGTTAATGTTTTGAACTAGAATAGCATAATCTGAATAACAGATATCTAAGAACACAAATAACAGATTGACACAATTATTTTATCCTGGGAAAACCCTCGACTTGCGGGTGAAAACCCAGCCACACTAAAGAGATTCATTTATTAAATAATCACCAAATTTGAATACAAAGCTCACAAGCTTAACTGGAGAATTGAATCCTACTCTGAGATTGTTACCACTTGACAATCACAAATAGAATGCCTTGTAACAATACCGATATCATATACAACAATAATGTCTAATGACAAAATACAGAGAATGATCTCAACAGAGAATGTTTGTAGAACAACAAATGCAATATAGCTCACAGTTCTCGAAATCATTATTACTTCTGAATGTCCACAGTAAATATATCCAGCCACGGGAATTCCAAGAGTCAATGAAACTGAAGCCACAATGTTTTAATCACCGTTGGCAGATACATCTACGTGTCTACAATGAATACATCCAGTCCGATAATACATATTCACACAGAATGACAACTCATCCACTTTGTCTCTTGCGCAATCATATAAATATAGGCCGCTGAGAAACATGAGGCCGGACACTACAGGAAGTCATGACAGATACTAGGCCACGTAATGTCTCTACATCGACAGATACAGTCTCAATCAGCCACGTAATGTCTTTACAGTTACATGGCAGTGGCCCTTCGATGATCATAAGTTATGAAACATAAAACCCTTAGAATTCCAAATGCTACAGCATAAGAACTGAATACACATAAATACATGACTGCCGAGGCACACATGCTGATGACAGTTACAAGAGTGACCTTTCATATGCAACGTGATGGACTCTTCATAGTCTTCATTCACCTGATCACAAGGAAGGAAATAGAGTTGTTGCAGCAGAGCAAATATCACAACCATAATGCTGATGCAATCACAGGTGTGCAGATATCTCCTGCAGCTACCAAACTTCAACAATTTGTACTTAATTTTTTTGTGTCCTAACATGACAAAGGGTGCTACAATATCTTGGTTCTCGTAACAAAACACGAACTGTATTTATAAAGATGACAATATATCCAAGATGGTAGATTCTGCATCCAAGATTAGAGCTACTGATCTTTCTACTAATGTATTTCTGAATTTTGTAGAAATCAGACTAGAGGGTTGACAATGTCTAAATAAGGAAGTTATCACAAGTGTAGCCATGGTGTGGGGGATATTTTTACATACACTTTGATCTCAAGTTAGTTTGGTTCTTTGAAGTCTCTAGTGCAAGATGGTGGAAGCACTAATAATCAATGATGGCAGCGTGTGGTAGGGTTCTGTTGTGAAGTCCTTCACACATCGCCCCAATTCTTGGGGACCCCCTAATTTTGAAGTTGGCTTTGAGGGTGTTTGTGGCAATTTGATGGAATCCAGCGTTGAAGAAGTTAGAAATTTCAAGGGG
>MU214621.1:156316-176467 GCA_018584345.1 Thuja plicata | reverse complement strand
AGAAGTTTCTACTAACTAGAAATTTCTACAAACTAGAAGTTTCTACAAACTAGAAGTTTCTACAAAGAGTCAAATAAATAATTATTAGCAAATGGAAGAACAACTGTCCAAGCTACCAAACTAACATGCACAACATACAAATCTGCAAGGATATGACATGATCTGAGAGACACCATACTCTTGTAAGGCATACTTTACTATTCTCTTTATTTATTATTTTTTATCATTATTTTAAGAGTGCGTAGATACTAATGGGAGAATTTGATGCTCCAAAGAAAAATTGTTCTAACTGTAATATTCATAGGCATTTTTCATTTTTAGCAATATATAACTAGCATGCAAACAACTTTTATCCTCACCCTAAATTTTGCATGTTTGTTGTTTTTGTATTTTATTTTATCAAATGCATGCAACCCATGATTGTCTACACTCTAAGATAGAACACGACACAGTCCTTGAAACATCACACTAATCTAAATTAGATTATGGTGTTCAAATGTGAAGCCCCGAATTATTCCTTTTGCTTCTTGAATTTATTGAGATAATGTTCAATTGCCATTGGACTCTTGCACTAATCTTTATTTAGTGACTCACTCTAGGTAATGAACAGGGAAAAATAATTAAACTCATAGTAGATTATGTTCTTACTGGATATTTCTAAAAATATAAACAATATATTGAAGATGAGGAGATGGCGAAATCTGAAGACTGACAAAGGGACCACAACTTAGTGTGAGACTTGCAAACCACTAAGATTGATACCCATATAAACTGCTCAAATATTATTGTGAAACACCAAATTGGATGCCATTATTATGTATAAAAATGTGTTTAGAACTCCACATTTAGAATTTTATACAAAGAATAGTCTACTATCAATATATAACTCTTTATATATATACATTTTACATTTGTATTCTTAATGTAAGTAGTGATTAGATTTTAGTTAATGCATTTTATTTATCTTTTTAAATGTCATCAACTAATGTTGATGACCACTGTAAGATTGTTTAACCATCTTTGTTAGATGTGAAAGCAATACACCTTCATGGGCTCTAGAGTTGCTTTAAGTTTTGGAATAACTACCTCATGGGATGAAGTATAAAAAGAAACAAAACTATGTTTATATAAATCTACTAAAATGCTTTACCTGCGCTATTTGTAAAATAAACTAATATTTCCTTAATTTATACATATATTTAAAAAAATAAAAATAAAGAAAGAGCTAAAAGAGGATGTCATTTCACCCAGAGTTCCAACCACAATATTAAAATCTACAAAGAAGGCAATAAGATAGGGCTATCGTTGGCATCCTTATTTACCTAACTATTCTATAAATATATGTTGGTGTTGTGGGTTTTGTTGTCTCTAGTTTAGCTATCCTACCTGCTGGTGTTGTGGGCTTTGCTGTCCCTGTTTCTCCAGGGGGAAATGGGGATTGGTGGTGATGTTGTCCCTGTCCAAAATATGGATGCTGGTGTGGCCAACCTTGTTTCTCAGGTTTTTGTGGGCTATGCTATTAATTCTTTGGCTTGGCAAAATGCAGTTGAGATGGTGGAGGATGGATGGACAACAGTAAAAGGAAATAAATTAAAGTCTTCCAAGCCTTCTTTTGATATAAATTTACGGTCACATAAGGATGGGCTTAAATGTAAATCTTGATAGCCTTTTGTTGTGGTTTGCTGGTCTGGTCTTTGTTCCACTTTTTGGGAACTATTATTAGTTCTCTTTGATTTGTTTGGTGGTGCTTCACAGTAGCTTTTTGTCCTCTCAACGCTCTATCTTTCGTTGTTTTTGTAAAAGGTTTCATGTCCTTTCAAAACCTGTTTTTACTTAATCAAAGCTATTCTAAAAATATCCAAGTATCTTTTAGATCATCCTTCCTTTTGAAACAATAAAACTCCCAACCACACATTATAAAGACAAATATTGAATTTTCATTTTAAGATAATCATTTGATTCTCAAAGAATATATGTATGGGGAAAGAGCTACAAAAAGGCTTGTTCTTTTGTCACTCCATAAAAACTTACACAGATAAAATAATAGTTATTCAACTAAAATAACTAATGCTTCTCATGAGAATTTTCTTATAGAAAAATAATAACATACAACCTGCTCTTCTATTTTATATTTTATAGTAAATTTCTCAACCAAAACATCCTGAAGTATCTTTCAAATTTCCATTCTCAAGACAAACAAATAATAAAAAAATTAGATTTATTTCAATGGGATCAAACTATTAAAGGCTTGCTCTCCTCTCTACTGTAATGACATCATGGAGCCCCAGGTGCTCTAGCCATATCCCCAACAAGAAAATTGATATAGACTCAAGTTAAATTCATTGAGTCTTCTCATATACCTCAATGACTAAGGATAACATAACCTCAACAATTTCACACAATGACCTCAAGATTCACAATAGGCAAAAATACCACTCACAAGTCATCATATAATTAATCATATCAAAATAAGGAATAAACCTTGCAACATATCTCTATCTTTCAATCCATGATCAAGGAAGGTAGAGGGATTAACGAAAATTCGTCTCTCTAAAGCTAGTCATATTGAGCTCCACCTCCTCATAGAAGTGCTTCATCCATGTCCAACTCTTCTTTCTCTTATCACTTAACCAAAATTCTTCAAAAGAAGAAGTGGGTAACCCCCCATCTCTCCTTTCACAAGCCCAATATAAGTGAGATTAAATTTTGAAGACTTGGATGAGAAGGTGACACTTGTTGCCTTCTCCTCCATTCCTTCATGTTATCTTTTCTTCAATTAAGAGGGGCAAAAAGTATGCCCCCCACATCTCCAAAGTCTTCCCTCATAAATGAGGTATGGAGGTGAGGTTGGTACATTACCCTATCTAACCCCACCTATCCTCCAAACTTGTCACTCATATTAATGAGGACTTTTAGAGGGTTAAATCAAGTCTTGGGGTTTTTATTATGCATCCTCTAACATGAAAATTGACCTAGAAACTCTTATTAGGGATCCACAATTATAAACCTCATAAACACATGTATATCAAATAATAAAACCATATTTCCTAAAAAGTGACCTTATCTTAATACTTATTTAAGAGGTAGTTGATTTGGTATTCAAGTTTCTTCATCCTCCTATTATCCTTTGTACTTCCCTGCATATAAAAAACACAGCTTATAGTTAAACCCCAATAGTAATCTAAATAGAACAAAATCAAATTATCTTAATCATAATTGTTAATCATGTGCCTAGCTAATCACTAATCAAATTCTAATTTGGCACATCAATCTTCCCCTTTTCTAGAAAAAGATATCAAGTCATGCCAATGTGCATATTCTTTCATTACATTAAGTAATAACAATAAAGCTTAACTCCCAAAAGGAAAGTATAAGAGACCTTTAATAATTTTAACAAAATTTAAACATATTCCCTTCAAGAAGGGTTCACAACTCCCATCGTGTTTGCTAATGACATTAAGAGTATTCATATCATGACTCACATATATAATTAACTAATTAATGAGCTTTAATAATTTGATGAAAACATATTATGGTTGAATTAATCTCCTAAGAACCATGGGCTTACAATTCCTTTATGAGGCGGGGTCTTACATCCTCCTCTTCTATTTTGTGACCAATAGCATCTAGTTGATCACATATATCCTTAATCTTCATAAGATGCTCCTAGAGAGACATCTTCTCATCCATTACAAGAGAAAACAACATATTCTTCAAAAAGAAAGCTTGACTTTTGTCTGATGTTTCATGGAGACTTTTCAGGTGCGCCCAAATCTCCATTGCAAACTGTCCCGATGGCACTTCTAGAAGCATCTCATCGGTGACATATAACTTCAACAACATAACCGCTTCTCGGTTATGTTTATCAAACTTGTCCTAATCTTTGCCCACTGTTGTAGGGCGAGTAGAGTTGAAGCAGTTATGTTTATCAAACTTGTCCTCATCTTTGCCCACTGCTATAGGGCAAGTAGAGTTACCCAAAACAAGTTGGTCCAAGCACCAGTACTAAAAATTTGAAAGCATCCTTTACTTTCAGGTATTATAATTCATGTCGTTGAACCGCTAATTTCCCTCCAACATGATGTTGGTCAATGACATCATCCCTCTCATTTTCCTATGCACAAAAAAATGAGGCAAATTCAAGCTTTACAAAATTCTAATTTTTATGTAAAAAATCAGTCAAAAACCTTCAGAGAAGAGCTGACACAAATCCTAGGACAAATGCGCACCAAGTACAAAACTTCAATTTTTTGAAAAAAATGGTAAAAACCCTTGTGCAAACCTAAGAAAATTCCTTGATTTTAATACAAAAATCATCAAAAAATTTCTCCAAACCCTAGCAGAAATAGGAGCTCGTCTACACTATAACACATCTGCAAATAAAACTTAATCATAGAAACCTAGAAAACGATAGCATGTGAAAAGTAGGAAATCCACAAATTTTCAGAATGTCTTCACAAAAAAAAATCTGCAAGCCCTGCTCAAGGGTTGCAGGGTTGCACATACTCACAAAAAACCTTACGATTTTAACTGAAAAGTCAAATTTTCAGACCTTTGATTTTTCATAAATTTTTTGAAAAACTGATGGAAAAAAAATTCCAAGTAGAAAAGCTACAAATTTTTATTAAATAAATCGCTAAAAACTACCTAAGCTCTAATACCATGTTACAAAAATGTATATTCATATTCATGAAAGATTAATTATAATATGGAGACGAAGTCTCCATATATAGAGAATAATCGAGAATGAAATGAAAACTTTCTAAAAGGGTGACAACAAGAAAGTTTCCATATTATTCGGAAACCAACTAAAAAATAAAACTTGCCTAAAAGACTAAATATCTAAAAATCTAAATGATCATTAATAGTAATTACTTTATTAGTATAATGTGTAAATTTATATTTCTGTAAATAAGGATTAAAAATATTGATTTTTGTGATTCACATCAAATTAACAACTAATTATATGACATATAAGTGGTTGGTAATAGATGTTTTGATGTATATGTTTTTGTCTATCTTTTATTAATTTGTGGATATTATCAACCAATTAAGTGAATATGTTGGTGATGTGGCTACATCATTGATGCTTAGAATCCTACTACACAATAGCTCTGAGCTCTCAACTTATTTGTGCGGCATGCTGAGATTTTCATAAAAAATTAACTAATAATTTAAGATCTTGAGAGAGATTTTCATAAAAAAATTATTAACAATTTAAAATCTTGAGGTGTCCAAATTTAGAGTGCATTCTACTTGATCATTTTCTCTAATACTTCATTTACCTTTTCGTTACCTCGGTGATAAGGGTTACCTATAAGGCTCCATGTTGGTGTTTGATTTTTATTACATATATTGAAAAGCAGGAGTTCTAACCTTATTTCAAATCAGTCTTGTAGATAGATAAATATGGTGGCCTCCCAAGGGAGTAAGACACAACTATATCCAAGTTGTTAAACACAAACCAATATGACTACAACTAAAATGCATGATATGAAAGAGTGTCCACCATTCTAGCCTAAACAATGTTAAATGATTCAAAGTTGATAGAATAACAGATTGAGCAATTTGAGATGAGTGGGAATCTCCAATAGGAGTTGATGGAGTAGTAAGAGCAAGATTGACACTAATTGCATGAGAAAATAAAATTAAAAGAGAAGATTCAACATCTTGATAAGACTTGTCATCTTGAAAGGAACTATCAACCAAAGACCATGTTGTTATGTGCCTTCATGAGGAGAGTGGACAATTAGAACTTAGGTTGCCAATGACAATGTTGGCTAAATTTTTTGCAAGTAACTAAGACTACAACTTGGAAAAATTGGGACTTTAGACAACAGCGTGTGAAAATTATTTCTCCTCTCAGCAGTAGAGGAGGCTCCATTCTTACCGCTGGTGGCTTCAATGGAAATTGAACTGAAGTACAAACACATCCTATTGCTATAGTAATACCGATGTCTTAAGTGTTGATGTAAGAACAACACTTAAGACAACACAACAACACTTAAGACAACAATTTACTTATAATAAATTGAAAACAATACAAGAAAATAAAGTCTATCGTACTTACTTCGAAAGATGATTATGAAAATAGAATAGCTAGGAAAGCACAAAGTCTTTCACCAAATATCCTCTTTCTTAACAAAGACACTTATCACTGAAGCCCAAAGTCTTCAGCTTTAAGTTATTACATCCACTTCTATCTATATTAATCCTTTTTCGTGAAGCACAAAGTATTCAAAAACACTTGAATTAAAGTGCTCAAATGATACACACAAGATAACTATCAATTGATTTGAGAAAGGATCAACAAATGCAACATAAGAATACACTCATTGATTTCTAGATTAACAACACAAAGTTTGTGAATCCTTGTTCCTTCTATTCAATTCAATAACTTTGCAGAATGAAACTCAAATTTTTCAAAATACAAGAGATTCAAGTATAGCTTTCTTCCACACACCAAAAGATAGAAAATACAGTAGGTCTCACTCCTTTATATAGGAAAAGACGAGAGATAAAGGTGGAGAGGAAAGGGGAAAGGGGAAACCCTTAACCACCTTGACTTATTCAATGCTATAAGACTTAAAGCACTTGCAACATGATTACATGAAATGTCTATGCGCGTGATACTATCACATGCAATTACATCTTGTTTTTTACATTACATGTAATTTATCGAATACAAAATTACAAACACGTGATGAAAATATTCTAAGTGTCTAACAAGACACGATATCTACTACATCATCCTTTTTTGGTCCTCATGCTTTTATAGGATGCTTTGTGAGTGATGTCTCCAGGTTTGATGAAAACTTTTTGGACATGCACCGTGTTTGCATCCTTGATTAGTGATTACAGGGAAGGCATCTTTGTTTCTTTCCATCTCTATTTTGAAAGAATTCTATGCCTGTAATCATTGCATCGCTTATCCCTTTCTTTAAATGGCCCCATCATGTTGTCACTCTTGCCTCATGTCATTATTTATTACCAGAAAAGCCATAACACGTTCTTTCAAGCTATAAATTTGCAGATCTGGAAGAGTATGCATATAGGATATGAGAAGAAGGCTTTTGAGCAACAAAGGGTGAAGGGATTTTAGGCAAAATCGGCATATGAAGACATCAAGATTTGAAATGATAAAATGAGTATGGAAGGTGTATATATACATAGATAAGTATTCAATATCTGAAGTGGGATTTTTGGAAATGTTTGCAACTCATGAAAATCCATGGAAAAGGCATGAAGATGGGCTTTTTTATTTGCTCTGCATATTGCGAAACTTAACCCATTTACTCATAAGCGGGATTTTTATGTCCCATTACAAGTCATTCTTATATAAGCATGGATAGCATGAAAAATATGGGTTTTTTTGGCCTACATTGCATGTTGAGAAAGACAACTCTTTTTTGAAGTGATTTTGCATTTAGAACATGGTTTTTAATCCTGGCTGCATATACAAGTATGACGAACTTCTTGCATATGCAACTAGGAGAAATTTAGACGGAAGTAGAAGGATCAAAATCAAAACTAAAAAGAATTCAAATGTGGAAATGAAATGAAGGATTTGCATTCATCTTCAAAAACAAAAATATATACAAGAAATGCCTTAAAAAAATATAAGAAAACTTACCTCCTTTCACCAAAAACAAGAGAAGAAATCTTTAGAAATCCTTAATAAAAATATGAATAAAATCCAAGAGATTTTTAGATTTAGAAATTATTGCAAGAAGAGGATTATATAGACTTCAAATTTTGACTCAATCCTCTTGAAATGAATGCATTTTGGAGTGAAGACTCGTTCGTTGCCAAGTGTTCATGAATGATGGAGAAATAAAATGCACTAGAAACTATATTGACCAAATCAAATGCACATGTAATGTCAACCAAAAACGACACCTATGGCATCAAATGCAACTTGAAATGGATGAAGAACAAGATGGAAATGAAGTTTCTTACCCTAGAATCCTTCTTGGCTAAAATTATTTTTAGATTTAATGCACAAATATTCCTTCAATGAGTCGTTCTTGGTAAAAAATATGCCTTTGGACGGGCTATTTTGAGTGTTTACATGTGCTTGGAAGCATGAAAATGCATATTAAATCTCCGTCCTAAGGATAGAGAGAGAAAATGCATGGAGAAGGAAGCAAAAACAAGTTTTTTACATGCAAATGCATATGCTTTTAGCCTCCAAATCACCATCCTGCAAAACCCAAGTCTATGATGAATAATAACGAGATTTTTTGGCTTGAGAACCCATGCATATTGGCTTAAAATCGTCACCAAGACCTTTTAATGCAAAAATGATTAATAATGAGTTTTTTAGAGTTAAATGCATATGCATTTCATCCAAAATTTGCCACTATGGCTTTAAGTTATAAAAAAATGGGCTTTTCACATGCAAATGGTTGGAATTTGCCACTATAAAGATTTTAAATTAAAATATTTATAATAGCGGGCTTCTTATATGCAAACACATCTCAAAACCCCACTTACACATGTTAAGTTATATGTTTTTAAACTAACATATGTAGTTGCATTTTAAAAGCCCACCTTTAAGCATTTGGGACTTAGAATACATTGACATTGGAGTTTTAAAGATGTTTTGCACTATGATGACATGTAATGGTAAATAAAAGCCCCACCTAATTGCATTTAAAACATAATCTTTATATTTAACTTATAGTAATAATAATATAATATGCAGAATGACTTAAAAAGTCCACCATCACATATTTAAATC
The DNA here is from genome assembly GCA_018584345.1 of Thuja plicata. Lineage (NCBI taxonomy): Eukaryota > Viridiplantae > Streptophyta > Pinopsida > Cupressales > Cupressaceae > Thuja > Thuja plicata. The sequence continues at coordinate 167,724 of MU214621.1, read as the reverse complement.
ATTAAAAACTATAAGTAAAACTTATCAGAATGATGCGAAATTTTAAAGTGGGGTTCTAAACCCGCTTTACATGTAAATGGAATTTTTATTTTGTGCAATTAGCAATTAAAAAAAACCCACTTTTGAAGGATTTTAACAAAGACATGCAATCAGGCAGAAAAACCCCACCTGCAGCACGCTTAAAACCTTAATAACTTGAGCTAGACAACTTTGATTGACGCCTAAGATAGCTCAAAATGAGTGGAATTTAAAATGCTATAATCCTAGGGAAAAATTAAGACTAAAAACTAAACACAAAACTAAGAAAAACAAAGAAAAGACTTGAAGGTTGCAAAAAATCAAGTGCTTGTTGTTAGAGAAGAAAAACTCATTTCAACAAGCAGTATAGTGATTATCTTGATGGAAACCTTCAAAAAGAATACATAGAAAAGTTTAAAATTTAGGACTATTGAAGGATAACGAATCTCCTTCATAATGTACACTATTCAAAGTACCAAAACTTAGAGGGAACACCTACAAATTCATAGGAAAATTTTGTAGGGTTGTTTAATTTTGTGAATGCAAAATTGAGGACAACAGACAAAGCATCATTTACATTGAGGAAAAATCCTCCTAATATGAGAAATTGGAATTAAAAGAGAAGATTCAACATCTTGATAATAATTGTCATATTGGGAGGAACCATTGATAAAAAGACCGTGTTTTTGTGCCCCTTCATCAAGAGTGAAAAGTTAGAACTCACGTGGCCAATTAAAAAGCATTGTCTACATCTAAAAAATAAATCCATATAGTCAATCAGTTGAATTCAAGGATTATCCTCCATCAACACAATATGTCCATAAAGAGGCTTGAAGATATCAATTTATACCAGAATATGGGCAACCCATTTTATAAGTAGTAGAGTCAGCCTTAAAAAAATGATCAATTGCATTGTCAATGATCTCATAATAGTTATCTTCCTATAATTGGATCGAAAGATTCAAAATTTGAACCCAAATAGGTCAAACATTGAAAGGTTTAAACTTCAAATACGAGGATAAAAGAGGTAGACAAATATTCAATTGAGAGTGCTCTCTTCCCACATCTACAATCCACCAAATCTCAATCTTTTGAAGAGGAAAAAGTAGCATAAAGAAGCTCTTCGCACGAGGGAAGATCTCAAACTTGACATCAATGAGAGACTCTGAAAAATCAAGCATAGGATTATGTAAATTCGTAAGAGGAAGTTGCCATTTGTTGAGTCTGTAGATTGAACCTTGCTCAAGATATAAAAAAATTCCACATTCAAGCACATGTTGCCCACAAACCATGACTAGTGAAGACCGTGTACATAGGAAGTGTCATTTTTATCTCTAAAGGTTATGCAAAATTTGATGCCCTCACCAAAAGGTACGAACAGAGGGTAGAGGAAATACAATCACAGGCTGAGGAGCCAAATTAAAGAGGAATTGAAGAGACACAACTCCCACACCAACTTGAACACCAATGACCACAACACTGGCTTGTGGAGGCTGCGAGAGAAATTAAGAACCAACCTCTGTAGAATTTTGTAGCTTTATCTGCACAACATAGGATAGATCAAGCAAAGAAAAATATAAGAAAATATATGTTGATATAAAACAGAGAACAAAACAAAGTATCAAAAGAATGAAATTGAATTAATCATTGTTTAAATTACATTACAATGCTTGTAGATTTATACAAGTTTACCCATCGTTAGCAATAACAAATTATGGCGAAGAGTGCAGTCAAGAATTAAACAATAATTCCTCTATAGTTGGAAACGGTGATCCAAAAATCATGGATCTAAACTGAAGGTGAGTACGAAAGCTATAATTAAACACTAACACCCCCCTTAATTCTAACTAAGGGGAAAAGAAAAACCTGATGGAAGGAAAGAGGAAAGAGAGAAAAACCCAGTGGAACCCCNGGACCCCCCCCCCCCCCCTCCTCAAAATTCACACTAATTTTCATGGCATCTAAAATGTTGTAGTATCCCTCATTCTAAGGTCTTGCAGAAAGTGAAAATGAAAAGATAAGGCCCATTTGTGCCTTCAAGAAGAAGAGAAAGAATACCAATACAAAATGTAGCATAGTGAATGTTGTAGTAGGTTCGTTTGCAACAAATGATGCCTCTTCCTTTTGGAAGATATATAAAAACATTGAGCTATCAAATTGTTGAATTGCCACTCAACTGAAATGCATGAAGGAATCAAGATAAATGGTTCTGCAAAAAATGCATGTATCTCCTCAGAAGGAAAATAGATCTCATTCAAATGTTGTGCCAATCTATCTACACTCATATCAAACTACGAGGAATGATAATGTAGAGAATGAGGAAGAGGATCATAATGTTCCCTTACAAAAATTGAATAAGAATTTCCCTCGTCAAAGAGAACATGTATGCAATCAATGGTGTCATCTTGATCCAAAATGGTGGATTCTACAAACAAAAAATTGATTTCTGATAAAAATTGATCCCATGGAATTGAATCCAGAAGACAAGAATGAACCTGTTGAAGAGACTTTGAAGTAACATTTGAAGAAGCCAAGATCTCTGTCAAACTAGCAAGTAGAGGTGAGTGAATAACTTCCAATATTGGAGATGTAGAAAGAGGAGAATCAGGAGATGTCTTTGTGTAATCAAGACAATCTAGACTCTTCCAATAAGAAAGTTCCTCTTTAGTGTCATTTTTATACATAGGATCATCATCTTTATCAAGGGAGAGAAGCATGTATGTAGCTAGATCATCTAGGAAAGGAGGTTCAGTGGGATCTCCATATCTTTCCCATAGAGTGTCCCAAAGAGTGCAAGGTCACTCAATGTGTGATAGAGCCCATGATGTGTGCTCCTCAAAACTTATACCAATTAATCCTAAGACATGATCATTTCTACTTTCCCAAGCAGATTTCTGGCAACATGAACTTGGTTCAGGAATAAGTTCATACAAATGTGGCAATAGATGAATCCGTCGATAGTGCTTTAGGATTCCATCACGTTAGGACTTATAGTTTCCTTCTTCCAAAGTGATAACAAATGGATGCCATTTTATTCCCATTTTATCCTTAGGCTATCCCCTTTTGGAACTTTATTTTTCAGTTCACGAATACAGAAAAGAAATTAAGAAACACCCCCAAGATAATGAAAAAATTCATTCTAAAATAGCTTTAGTTTGTAATACCTACAAATAAAACTAATGATCCTTCTTCCTAGCAACTATGGGCTCTAATACCATGTAGAATTTTTTCTAAAACACCACAGATCTAGGTAGAAAAAAAGAAACCACACTTGCAGGAAAAAATAGAGAAGAACATAGCAACAACACATAGAAAAAGAAAAAAACTTATTCTATTATGAAAAACTAAAAAATACTTAAATTACAATGGTGGAAACCATCGTATATAACAACACATTACGGTGTAGATAAGTGTATGCATTGGATAGCGGGAGAAATCGACGAATCATACTGAAAGAAGGAATTGGTGATCCAAAAATCATGGATCAACACTTAAGTCATCACTGTAAATTTGCATGTAAATCACCATAAAATCTTCCCTTAACTGGTGGTGGAATTCACGTACGAGAAGTGGAATTAACAACACAAATTGTCTCTAGGGTTTTAGAGAGAGATGAGAGAAAGGTCATTGCGTAAATTTTTCTTTGTCATTTCCCCTTTGTAGTTACTATCCAACATGGGGAATCTAAGTCCATATCAAATCTCTTTGCATTGTCACAAATGATGCAAAGAACTAATTAAATAAATCTCAATACTTTCCTACCTTAAAGTGATAATGAAAATGATACACATGAAGCCCCAACAACATGACCTTTTCATAGTTGTAAAGCATACAACATTCGTGTATCACTATGTATATGCTTAATGATATTCATTGTATCCTCTCTTGGAGATAGGGATTATATTGAGCCCACCTTCGTAGAAAGTAGTAGAATCTTCCTACCAACTTCCAAATTCATATCTAAAATGAAAAAAAACCCTTATAAATTGATCAAGTAAAAAGATTTTTGGGAGCCATAAATGCCTCTTTTATCGGTGTTTTAGAATGATAGACATATTACTAGTTAATGGCTCATGACAGGTTCAACAAAACCTAGCATGGATGCATATTTGAAGAAAGATATATTGAAGCTATGGATTGGAAATATTTCTTTGTGAGGGAAACACTCGATGAAATTGAGATTGTCCATGACTTGCCAAGAAACCCAAACAGAAACAACACGAGAACTGAGAAAGAGGATGAAAGGATATCTCTCGAGGAAAGAAATAGACATTGCATTTCATGCTAATAATAATCATGGGAGAGATTCCTTGTTTTTTTCCATAGAGCTAACACAATGTTATTATACTTTCTATTAGCTACCATCTCTAATGAATTATAACCATTTTGAAATGAAATTAATGAATTGGATATAAGGTTATAATTTAATGAAATTATAACCATATATTGCATTGTTATAATTACACTACAATAACCCATGTGACATTTTATATTAGGAATGATAAACGCTTGCCAATATTTTACTAAGGCACAACTTATTTGAAGAATGAACCAAAGCTGAGCTATACACTATCCAACATTGGCCTATATGAATACCACCCAATATTAACAACAAAAATATCTAAGAAAAGACTTTCAAATGTAAGAATAACCAAATCTTACTTTAAAACTAGATTTTGATCTAAATGTGACCAAGTGACCATATTTTGACTATATAATGCAATTATTAGATATTTGTTTACAACTTGAATAACCAAATAATTTTTTACAACTCCGAAACTTTGTTTACAATTAAAAAAATTTATAGACTCAAAGGTTTATATCATATTCAATGCTTCCATTGTGTACTTTATCATCATCCATCTTAGATTTTTCTCATTGATTAGAGCATTTATTACAATCATTGAGTGCCTTCCATGACCAGTGGTGAATAGCTTATGACCAAGTTGTCCTTAATTATTGTGTGATCTTCCCATCCTACCTCATTAGTAGAATAAAAACCTAAAAATCAAGATCCAACATGTATTAGCATATTATTTGAGTTCTCAATTACAAATCCACCTTGTGTAAACAATACATTTCTTTGAGTTTCTCAATTTGAACTTATTGATTGAGAACCCCTTTATCCTTGAACAAGAATAACCTTGGCATTTCCTTGTAATGAATCACAAAAAATTATTAGAATAGCGTGACATAAGAAATAGGGATGACTAGTTTAAATGGGTAAACTAATGATCCTATGGGGCTATTTCCTATATTGAATTGGAAGGAATATGAATCACTAGGCTCAAGAGTACTTAAGCATTGAGTGGGTGCAATGATTTTTGCTTTATTTGATGGTTGATTAAGTAATGCAAAGCAATAAGCTAGAAAGGATGAAACGATAAGTTTTGGAATGCATAAACAAACATAAACCTGATAAATAGTGCAAATGCCAAAAACATAAACCAAAAGTTGTAACTTATCTCTAGAACAAATTTTAAGTAGAATCAAGGGGACTATGGTGGCTTCGTCAACCTAGTCCTTGCGCTTTCCGATGATTCAAATTGTAGATTGTTCCATAAGGTTCTGAACTTCATAGATCAGATCTGGTGTGAGCATCACCTATTCTTGCATACACAAAAGAGAGGAAATATTGTGTAGAGAGGGGTTTTCCTCAGTCAAACCCCGACTAAGGAATCAACCTTTGAAATGAAATGAAATATGCTTGAAAGGAAAGTATGTTGATATGAAATAGAAGCTAGATCTTAATCTTAAATTACCTTATACCATGATGGCACAATGTTTCTTTAGATGTAATCACAAACGATAATGAAATATCTTTGACTCCACACAAAATCCCAAAAGGAAATCATGAAAGACAAACCTTGCACAATGGATGTTGTAGTTTGTCAAAATGCTTGATGGAGAGAGGGAGAGTGATTTCAAGACTTGATTGCTTGAATGAATGGATGCTTGTGAACGCAAAGATATTCTTCCTTGATAGAGAATTCCTTTGCTCAGACTTCAACGAGGGGAAGAAGCTTGATCGATTGAAAATATTGACTCGAAGAGATGCCTTGGATTCTTGAAATCTACCTTAGAATGCTTGAGATGCGAATTTGTAGGAGAACTTGAATTCTAATTTCTTGATTTCCCAATGAAGAGAAATAGGTTGCTTATATAGCTCTCACAACATTTTGGAGCTCAAAATTGACAAAAGCCGATAGGATTTGATATTTTCCGCTTAACCAATGAGACGAGCCCTTGATTTGAATTTTGGAGAAAACACTAGGGAACAAGTCGACAGGGCCGACTCAATCCCACCAAAAAGCCATGAAATTTGGTTTGGGAGTAGGAAATGTAGAGAAGATGTAGGAGTGTAAAGCACAATGAGGTTGGAGTATCAAAAATCAACATGGGAGCCCATACATGCTAAAAATGGGGCCCAACTGAGCATCTAATGAAAGTTCTTACAATTTAGAACTGTACAAATAGAGAAATTAATTTTGAAAAAGAGATCATAATGCTATGATATAGCTCCTCAAAGTTGATTTTGTATAGGACGACAACATAAACCTAGGCTTTCAATGGGGCCTATTTTTTTCTTGACACAAATTTCAAATATTCATGTGCATTTGTCTTCTTATGTTTTTTTGAAAAGGTGTTGCATTTCGTTAGGAACAAATTCAAGAGATACAAACTAGAGTTTTGCACCCTAAGAATTTTTGTTATTATAGTCTTTATATCCCTAACTATGTACTTTTGAGGAAAATGAGGAAAGATATTTGGTTCTAAGATTAATAGTAAAATAGAATGAGAACATCACATATACACAATAGAATAGAATTTAGAAATATTTGCATTCATTATAAAAAAGTATTAAATTCCTCATATCTCCTTATGAAATACATGTACTTCTCATACAATTCCCTATAGCTCACCATATATCACCTTACTACAAGTGAATGTATCTTTCTATCTACTTATACTTACAATAGGAGTTGTGGCACTATTATAACATTCATAGACTACAGTTTTTCTTCCAAGTCTTAAGTTCCAGACTCTTCTTTCGGGTTAGAAATAGAGCTTCTTTGAATCTGTATTTGTGCTCTATTTTCTAGCCAATAGCATCCCATCTTCAAAACCTTGAATTGTCGTTAAGTCAACTTTGTTCAGAATTACAATGGTGATGTTCTTACCTAACTTCACTGACACAAATTGTAAAATTTTCCCATCTACTAATAAGATGGCATTGGAATCTAGAGTATCATTTATTTTATATGGCTCTAACCACCAGAATTTGTGTTTCCCCTATTTCTTAAACTACTTGTCATACAACATCACTATATCTCCAAGTTGGAATTATTTTTTCCTAATGTTCCTATCATGACATGGTTTTTTCCTACATCTCTTTGCCCATAATCATCCTTGTGCCAATTGTCTTCCTTCTTCTAATTTTTCCAGCACTTCCAATCTATGCTTTACATATTCTTTATTAGTAAGTCTGAGTTGTATTGTGGTCCAAATTGTGTTGACAATGAAATAGATAGGTAAGATAGCCTCCATGTTGTATACTAGGTAAAATGGTGAAAGTGAAGTGGCTCTTTTGTAGGTTGTCATGTAAACCCTAAGTATTGTTAGTATGTTTATGGCCCAATCTGCTTTACTTTCATTGGACATTTAGGTTAGAGTTTCCTAGGATTTTATTTAATGCTTCAATTTCTACATTTTCTTGTGGGTGGTGGGTGGTACTTGGGTTCTAGGAAATCATGGAATTTTCTAGTAACTCCTTTATGTTTTTATTATAAAAATGTTTACCTTGGTCACTAATGATACTTAAGGGGCATAAAAATCTAGTAATGATGTTTTTTTATAAGAATTCAACAATAGCATACATTATACAATCTAGCTTTGGATTTTTTTTCTTCAGGGTCGGTGGGACCAATGAAATTAATTGCTCAATTTTCAAAGGGGTTTTGTGCTAGGACTAGTTGTATGAGCATCTCATACCTAGTAGTAGTTTGTTCCATCCTCTAGTAGATGTTATGGTTCTTAGTGTAATTTTTTTGTTTTTTACATTCTAGGTCACCATGATACTCATCTAGCAGTATCCTTCAAGCAGTGACATCTCCACAATTATGTCCTCGTTCTATTCCCTCATGCACTTCTATTAGTATTTTATCCCTTTCATGTTCACAAATGTTGTCTAGCATACATCATCCCTTCCCTTTTTGTTCAAGGCCCCTTCAATCAGAGTGAATGGTAGTGACTTCCTTAGAAGCAGTTATTTCTCATGTGTATTCATATCTAAAGGGTATGTTATGGTGGAGAGTAACACATACACATCATGTAATCCTTTTGGTATTTTTTGGAATCCATAATAGGTAGGTCTTCTTCAGGTTCTTCTCCAGCGTCAATCCTTGATAAATTGTTCAACCCTTGATTGTAATTAAATTCTTAAAATGGTAGGAGCCATTAACATATACGCCCTTGTATCACTAGTTTGTTTAATATAAATTTTAGTGGCCTATGATTGGTGTATAATGTGAGGGAGTGGACAACAGATAGTGTCAAAATTTGTGCAATATATGTACCATGGCCAATGCTTCTCTTTCAGTGGTTATGTAGCTTCTTTATGCTTGAGATAATTTTCTACTAATAAAGGCCATTGGTGGTCTTTATTCCCTCTAGGTTGTGCTAGTATTGTGCCTATTGCTTTTTTGGATGTATGTACATGAATATATAAGGGTACTGACCTATCCAAAAATATTAAGATATGGGATTAGGTAGTTTTTTATTCAAGATATTAAAATATTATTGATATTGTTTTATCCATGCAATTTTTTATTGGTTTTTCAATTCTTGAGTAATTGCTCTTGGGTTGAAGCTATAGTGGCATAACTTTTGATGAACTTTTTAGCATACCTAGTGTATACAACGAATGTTTTTACTTTGACAACTATTTTTAGAGGTGGTAGATTCATAATTAAGGTATCCTTCACTGGATCTACCATTAGGCCTTCTTTGCAAATGAGTATGCTAAAGGAATGAAAAAGATGCACATCTTCAAGTTTAGAGAAATTCTTGAAGATGATTCCTATTGAGCTCATATATGGTTCAATCATTCAAATATACCTCTAGAAAGTAATGAATGAATTCCTTAGAAGAATTGACCACAATCTAACTAAAGACAATTGGGGCATTTTTTAGAGAAAATGGTATGATAATATACATGAAAGATTCTCATTCAATAGAAAATGTTGTTTTAGGTAACAGTTCTTCTCTAATTCATACATTTGATATCCACAAAACCCATCAATAAAATAATATATCTCCTTTCTAACAATAGATTATAATATCTACTTTATAAAAGAGGTAGGGAAGGGGTTGTAGATGTATGCTTTATTGGGATCCATGAAATCCACACATATCTATATTTCCCCTATCTTTTTATTCTGTATCACCAAAGGGCTAATCCATTTTGAGTTATCTACTAGCTTGATGATGCCTACGACTAGCATGTTATCTAGTATTTTCTTCTCTTTTTTTTCATTTTAGGATTGAGGCGGTATGGTCGTTTTCTATGTGGTTTAGTTGCTTCTTTGAGTTGTATTTCCATTGTTCCTACCTCCTCCTTACTTACTTTAATTTCCATAAAAGTCTAGGGAAAGAGCTCCTCATATTATGTCAATAATTTAATTATTAATTGCTAACCAATTATTCCAAGTAGTCTCATATTTTGGCCATCTTTGGGCTATTTGAAACAACTACGTTCTCTTCCCAAAGGTTAATTGGTTGATTGTACTAATGTTTTTCATAATATTTCTATAGTTCTACCTCTATTCTCCTTCTATCTTGGTATCTAATTTTGGATTTTCTTCTTCATCATCCTTATGTATCATATAACATATATTTTTCTATTAGTTTTGTCTACTTATTCAACCACTCAACTAAAGTTTTAACTCTCCAACTCCGGGGTGAATTTTTAGGTTCTAGGCATACATTCTTTGGTACAGGTTTGAATATAATCTCATTATATTTCTTCGTGTGTTGCAGATTTATATGTTTTCTTCCCAAATTGAGAATTTATGAATGAAATCCTATCAGAGGTCTTCTCGTCCCCTGGTTTCTACTCTCCTTTCTTTATTTATGTACTATGTTTGTATCACTGGTATTAAACTCCAGTAAAATAATTGTATATAGATGCAATATTTGTATTCCCTATCATTTGTCCTTGTAGATACACAAGTGTGAATATTTTCCTCTAAAGTTATTGTTTGTATATAGATGCAATGTTTGCATTCCCTATCATTCGTCCTTGTAGATACACAAGTATGAATATTTTCCTTTGGAGTTATTGTTTGTATATAGATACAATGTTTGTATTCCCTATCATTCGTCATTGTAGATACACAAGTATGAATATTTTCCTCTGGAGTTATTGTTTCTTAATACTTTGGGATGGTGGGATATTCTCCATCCTTCTGTATGTACCCAACTTTGATTTAAATTCTTAAGGCATTCCAATTTAGAATTAAAAAAATTGTGAGTCATCAACATGAGATATTGCAAACTAATGTGTCTTTTAATGCAACCATCCTTGTTCTTCCTTAAATGTGTTCTCCATGTCAATTATATATTGAATAACATCTCCTAAGTTAAATACTCTTGGTACTTTTATGTGTGAAATGCTTTGTTTGATATGTTGGGTCTCTAGTATTGTTTCATCATTCTTCAGTGATTTTATGGCATTGATTCCAATAATGCATATATGTCCAAAACCAAATAGTTGATGTTATGGAGACAATGTAGGATGGGGGGTTTTAGATATTGTTCATGTGGCTATGTTGATTTGTTTTTGCACTCATTCAATATATGAAATTTCTTCAATATTGATTGGTATATGGACTATTTGCTTGTCATTAGCGAAGGATATTTATTATGTCCTTGAATCTATGATACCATTAGAATTTACAAACCAAATTAATCCTATTTTGGCTCTAAATGTACTGAAGTGTTCCTTTATCTCAACCGTCTCAAAATTAACATATTTCTTTATCACTTTCATGTTAGTAATAACTGAGAGGAGGGGGGGTGAATCAGTGGCCTCAAAAGTTTATCCTTCAAACATTAACCACCAATCAAATAAACCTTAGATTATTAAGTCCCTACAAGATGTATTCCATGAAATACTTATAATGAATAACTGTTTGTCGGTTTTCCTTGTCTGTCCTTATTCTCCTTGATTATCGATAAGCAGTATAACTATTTACCAAAACTCAGTAAATAAGTAGAGTATATCGATCAACCTAGTGTTAACTATGTCAGATACAAAACAATAAAGAAATGAATCATACACACATAACACATGAATTTTTAACGTGGAAACCCTGTTAAGGGAAAAACCA
>MU214621.1:107468-141258 GCA_018584345.1 Thuja plicata | reverse complement strand
CGACACATACATTCAACAGTCTCTCAGCATTCGAAATCATAAACAGTAAATCCATATTATTATTCAATAACAATTATATATATTAACATATGTATGATTTGTTAAAGACATCTATATATATATATATATTAAATTGAATTTTATATATATCCAATATAGAAAGAGAATTCAATATCGAATAATCTGATCAAGTTTAACAGTTTTGTAAAATTGCCCAAGCTGCATGAGCTTTAGTACAATGGGCAATTAAGACATATAAATCTGGATTTAAGGAAATACCTATAAGGCCAAGCGCCTCATCATTTTTATTATTCCAAAGAAATTTAACATCTTGAGGAACAACATGAGGAGGAACATAAGTGGAGTCAGTTGCAACATCAAGAATATGTTGGTAATGAAAGAGAAAATTCATATGAGCCTTCCACGCATAATAATTGGAAGGAATTAATTTTATTTCAGGAATTAATGACGACATGATGAACTGAAATACAAGATGAAGAATATAATAATGAAGCTAAAAAATTAGATTAATGCAAATAGTAAATGCGAGATAGCAAGAGTTATTAAATATTAAAAAAAAATTTAATTTTTTTGTTAAAGTGATGAAACAAATTTTAATTACAATGAAATAATGAATAAGCTGAAGAATTAAGTTTATAATGATCAAATGGAAATGGTTTTAAAATGAATTTAAGAAATATTAAGCGAGACCAAATGTATAACCGTTTAGCTTTTTTTGTTAAAATTTTTTATAATAAATTTTGTTAAATAAAAGAGAATCTAATGAATAAAAAGTAATAACCAGAAGGAAGAATAATAACAGAGATATGCAAATATGATATACTGCAACTAAAAAAGAATTAACCTGCAATGATTAAAAAAAGTTAAAATACTGATAAAATAGAATAAACTTGCAACAAGTATATAAAAATAACTTATTAAAGAGCTGCAATATCTCAGTCAAAGGTAAACACTTGGTGACAACGAACAGAAGTGGCAGAAGGTGCAGAGGTGCAGGTTAAAAAGAATAGAGATACTTAAATAAAAAATGTTCCTTATGAAACTAAATTGCAATGTGGTAGTCCAACAGAAGGACAAGCTAATTTAGCAAGGTTGATTGTTGCAGAAGGCTACGCTAATGAAGGAATAGTGTGCAGGATAGAGGGAGGGGAGAGCAGCGCAAGGAGATGCACAACACAAAGCTGCAAGGAGGACATAGGAAGAAGGAAAGGAGTGCACACACGAGAGAGATAAGGGGAGAGGAAAGTTGCGCAAGAAGGTAGCACACCGACAGATAAGGGGCATGCAGGGGATACAAAGCATATACACTGGAGAAAGGAGAAATAAGGAGAGGCAAAAAGGAAGTGCTAGAAGTTACACTGGTATAAGGAGTGGAGAGTACAACCAAGGGAGCGCAACAAAACAAGATGCAACAAGGCAACGATGGAAGAGGGGAGAGGAGGGTGAGAAAGATCAGAATGAGATAAATGATAATGAGCAGCAATGAAACAAAGGGAGACAACTGCAAGAGGTTCAGATGAGAGAAGAGGTGGACAAGAAACAAAAAAAAAATAGATTTAGTGAAGGACCAGATAACAAATATATGTAAATTAGATATCTATTAGATATATAAAATAATAAAACTAGATATAAATGAAAATAACAGAGATAACTAGAGAAATATAAATAAACAGAAGAAAAAATGTTAGCAGAGATATGAAAACTGGATATATGTAACCCTGCAAGAAATAATGTTAAAAACCCTGCACAAGGACAGATTAAACTAATCCCTTGTGGTTGCCCGACAGAGGGTGAAAAAATAAAACTAGATAAATAATAAAAGCTAAGTAAACAATAAAAAATTGGGTTTGGTGGTGAACCGACCAAACCCAAAAAAAATTCAAAAAACCTGCAACAAAAGTTAGATCGAAAAATCTTGCAAACACTCAAATAAGGATTAGTGGATCTGATACCATGTTAGAAATATTAAGAAAACAAATAGAGATTAGGAAACAGGAAAGAATCGAAGAGAGAGTTGCAAGAAGAAGAATTTTACCATAACCAAGTGAAAGAAGGCGATTCAAGAAATTCCACCAAAAACACCAAGAAGCTCAAGATCAACACCAAGACAATATTTTTTGAAAGGGGAAAACTAAAAAAAAATCCTTGTGCATAAAATATGAATGAGGCAAGAACCCGAGAGAGAGAGAGAGAGAGAGAGAGAGAGAGAGAGAGAGAGAGAGAGAGAGCTTATTACAATATTGTAAGAATGAGAATGAGAGAAGAGAGAAGAAATCCAACTTGTGAGAAACAACTTAGAACCATGTGAGAACCCTAAGAAGTGTGTGAGAACCATCTCTAAGTTGAGATGAGTGGGGGAGTTTGCATGTAACTCTCATACTCTACAAGTGCCACATTCACATTTGGTGTGTGTCATGTGTGATAATCCTCATAAGGAGGAATAACTAATTTCCTTATTAAAGGAATTACAATTATGAGACATGACCTTGGTTTATCCTTTAATTACATAGTTCACCAAGGAAAGATTAATTTCTAACATAGATCTTATTGATTTTATTACTACTAGTGTCTTGTCCAATTTTTCCTTGGCGCATTCATTCTTGATGCATTTTTCTCTATTATAGTAGGTACATTAAATTCTTTCACGCTTATTAGGCTCACTTTCACTAATCTCTTGTTATACTACTAGTTTTTGAGCTTTTAGTTGTAAATTATCTAATGCCTCTACATTTATATATATTTTTATCTTCTCCATGATTGCAATTAAATCCAATGCACTATGGCAATTACAAAATATTTATTGAATACTCTTCCATCTAATCTTGCTTGTATGTCATTTTGGAATTTGAAGATAAACTGTTCTATTTCTAGATTTTTTGTTAAAGGTTCTTGTAACTTTCTTGTTGATTCTTTAATTTTTTTATCATAACTTTTGACTAATATTGTGTCTCCTTACACTAGGTTTCTCATCTGGATAACAATTTCTGTTGGAATCTTGAGTGTTGCAAAGTTAGCTAAAAATTTAGTCTTCACTACATCCCATGTGGTTGCATGCTTAAGATAATTTTTCATCTACCATTTCAATTCTTTCCTCAATGAACCTACATAGTCCATGAATTTTTCCTTATTTGCATGGTTTCCTAGGCTCTTCTAGATGAATTCCAAAAGGAATATATTCTCTAAAGCCTCATTGGTCTTTATCCTAAAAGTATGGATCTTAACTACTACATTGATGGTGTTTGATCCTTGTCCTAGCTTGATGTTTTTTTCTAGTATGAACATCTACTCTAGTTTCTTTCTCGGTTTCAGTGTTTCTTACTTAGTCTCCTAACTTATTCTATTTCGGGACTTTGTTTCTTTGTCCTTATCTCTCTCGGTTTTATATTAAAATTGTATTTTTCTAGTATCTCACTCCAAGGATTGCTGGTTCTTTTCTCTCTTCTTTTTTCTCTTTCTTCTCATCTTTATCCTCTTTTTTTTTGTTTTGGTGCTACTTCTACATTGAATCTCCTTCATTTATACCTTAAGGGGGACGAATCCTAGTTTGGGGGTCGCGAGTCTTCTTACCTTCTTATCATCTTTTTGTTTGTAAACATCATTTAATTAGTTAATGGCCTAACCTCTTCACCCTTAGATAAATTAGCCTCTTTTCCCTTCTCTTGTTCATTTGTTTATCTTATTCCTTGATTAACTATTCTTTTAAATATTCATCATTCAAGCATATGACTTTAGTTGTGTAAGGAAATTAAGGTAGCAAAACAACTTTGTAGACTAACTTGATTGGAGGGTAACGGAAAAAATTTCTCAAATATTTATAACACTTACCAAAACTTAATAGAAACAACATAAATTACATGCATACCAACACAATGATTTATGTGGGGAAAACCATTTCAGGATAAAACCCCACACTCTAAAAGTCACCCAATATATTATTCAAAAATCAATAATATATTAGAATATACTTGTAGAGAAAGCAGGAGTATCACCAACTAGAGATTCAAAATTAATTGAATAGCTATAAGAATCTTACACCCTTCATCTAACACGCCTAATATATAAGATATTCTATACATGAAACCGTGAAATGGTGTTACAAAACCATGGACCAAATATTTCAAACTGGGTGTTTGATTGATGAATTGTTTGAAGCACTTAAAAGCTCCTAACATTCTCTTTCACCTTCTAACCCACTATACTAGTTTCATACACATGCAAGACATTTCAGAGCCTCTAAAGTGTTCAAAATTGAAATCATACATTTTCGTTGGCAACTTAAAAAATGAAAACTTTAATATCTTCAAAATTGGACATAATCTTGCAACAAAATTTATCGGCATGCTTATCTAGTTGATCTGAACCTTTGGCAGTTATGAAAACATACGCTCAAGTGAAAACTTACTAAAAATAGTAAATGTTTTTAAATGCAAGGTTGAGACACATTTTCCTAAAAATATCTCACTTGTTGAACACCTTGCAAGAGAAAATGGAGTATCTACACCATAGTTCAATTGTTAGGGTCCATGAAACCCATAGACTTTGAACATTATTTGAACTTCTCTATCCTTGCAACCTTACTTAATGAATCTGCAATATTCGTTAAAGTCTCCACCTTAACCATCTTCTCCCTACCATCTTTGACCATATCTCTGACAAAATAATACTAAACACATCAATGTGCTTGGTCCTAGCATAAAAAGTTGATTTTTTTGCTAGGAAGACCACACTCTAACTCTCACAATAAATTTTTATTGATCCTTATTTTATTCCAATATGAGAACATAGTGTCATATTGGAAAGTGTGTGAAATATTTGTTATTTGTTACTCAACACTGCTGTAGAGAGTTCTCAGAGTTGCCACCCAACACAAGTTGGGATCACAAAAATTATAAAAATGACTACAATAACAAGGGGTCAAACAATAGTAACTCTATGCTTCCAATGATCAAATTACTGGCTAGCTATGAGAATTTACTTCACTAGTTCCCCAGTAGAGTCACCATCTTGTTAGTGTTTAAAACAGTTACGCTTTGAAAGCCACCAATATACCTTGAGATTGATGTTAGGAGTGGTTAGCTCCAAGTATGAAAGCTCTGCAAGGTAACTAGACCAACTATAGGGACAAGACTACCCTCTGTACTTATGGATCTGCAAAACCAAGGTGGGTACACCTAATCCAGATAAAAATCAACTCTTTACAATACCTTATACTCTAGATTTATACAACAGATAATGATAAGAAAGCACTAAATGCTAACCAAGCATTCATTGACTCTCCATTACCATGATAGGACAACAACTAACAACTATAAAATGTAAAGAATTCGGTAATGAATTTGATTTAAGTTTAGGGACAAAATATAGCCAAACCTATCAGACATATATCTCAAAAGAATATACTAGTTCTGGATCAATGCCTTATCCATTGGGCAAACTCCTCAATACAATACTGAAAGCTGAAACACACCTATTGGGATAGACTCATAACCATAAACATAAATCTCTCAGAGCACACACTACTTATAAGATCCTTTAAGTAGATAATCTAGTAGAATCAATGTTATATCCAAAGCATTTTAATTTTATCTAAGATAAAAGACTTGTGGAATAGAACATATGCATAAGTAGAACTTATACCGTAAGCCATAAAATTTACAACTCAAAAGATAACACAAAGGAGAGACTTAAAATCTGAGAGCACTTATATTAAGTATGATGAAATCTATTTTCTACATCAATATGACAAGGAAATACACAATAAAACAATATGCACAAGATCATACAATTTTCAACTTTGTCTTAATACAGTCTGAAAAACATATGCTATATCCTAGACTGGAAACAGAGAGCAGGTGATCATAAATGCAAAGAGACCAGGCGCCGCTAAAAGCATTTATCCATCTGATAAGAAACCCTATTTTCAAACTCTGGTTTTTAAAACATTCCACATCATCAGGAAACCATCCCTTCACCTCTCAATAACTTTGCCAAATCGATCCAAAATATCATATCGGTGCATTAATGGCTTTGTTATCAAAATATCAGTCGACTGCCATGAAACCCTCTAAGAATAAGATTTAAATATTTGAATTTCAGTTATAACAGTTATAGGTGGTGTGGAAAGAGACTTGGATGGTTGAGATCACACCTTTTCTCAACTTTAAAACATATTCGTAGATCTTCTTTAAGTTATCCAAGAAATGGCAATCCGATCCTGCTAGGTGTCACCCCATCGCAATGGCTCGACCATTATCTTGCAATCATCTTTCATTCTAGTCATAACGCTCGCCACATGATCTAACTTAACGTGATTTTCATTTAATTGTGCTGACCCAGATCTGACCGGGACATGTGGCAAATAAGCGTGATGACTCAAGCATTATCTTCCTTGTATCTTTACCTTCAGGCAAAGCACTGACCGCTGATGAAAAGAAACTTGTCCAATATTTATCTCCACTTAAAAATTAGAACTAGCTCGCCACCTTCCATGTGATCAACAAGTGTAATGGATTGAAGATTATCATCTGAGCATCTTTCCATTAAGTCAAAACACCAGCCGTTAGATCTTTTCAAACTTAACTGTCTTTTATCTGCCTTAGCAACCTCCGAGACCATGACATCAGCAATGTCGCGTGTCGACCTAGCCCAATGCCTCAAGGATAGATCTTGTGCATCTTTGTCTCTAAGGCTTAACGCCCAACGTCAGATCTAATTTGCAACTGTCCTCAGTCTCTTAACTTGCCTTTAACTCTGATGACTTCATTTCTTTTATCTCCAAATATCGCAATGTAACTTTACTTGACTTAGTTTGACCACACTTAAATATGGAGATTCAGAGATAAGGCAAACTCCAAGTCGCTAAATAAATCCTTTAACTCAAGTCACATTCTGAGATTTAGTGATAACCCTCGGATCCTTCTGTCTTTGAAACATGTCTCTGCATCTTGGCTCATTACCTCTGAATCGCTGAATGCACCTTTGAATTTTTGATCTATCTAGCGATCTAGCACCAACCGCACATCTCTGCTATGATCAATGGTCCAAATTTGATCTCAGAAAACTTACTTAACTCAGGCTCAATCTGGAGATTCAGCGACTAAAGCAATCTCTGAATCTCGCAAATTTTGTCTTAACCTTGATTTCATTACGAGATCATGTGAAAGCCACAAGATTTTCTTTGCATCAAAGGCTGAGACTTAATCTCATGATTCCTTGACTTAACTCTGAACTGTTCCAAGATTCAGAGATAAAGCTATCTCTGAATCACTAAATAAACTTAACTTGACTTGGTTAAACTCAGGTTCCATTACGAGATCTAGAGATAAACTGAATCACCAAGTCGCTAAATATATCTTTAATCCTTGAGTTGATTCAGAGAACTAGTGCACACCACATGATTATATTTGCATCAACGGTCCTTTCCATATATCATAATAAAAGTGTTGACCTTGACTTTGTCTACTGAATTAGAGATAACCCTTCAATCAAAATAAGATCTATGGTCATGACTTAATCTCTTGATCAAAAGAGCATATTCCAAATCATTCAAAGATTGAGAGATAAAAAGCCTGCCAAGTCGCCAGATCACTTAAGAATATTCCATCCTAATTACGAGATTAGGAGACAAGGCACAGATAAATGACACATGACTTTATAAGATTTAAGTCATTCGAAAAAGGTAACTTCAAAATAGAACAAGTCTTCAGGGTTCAGGGTTTTAGCATTGAGTTTCACAAAGACTTAGGGTTTTAGGCTTGAGTTTCACAAAAAGACTTAGGGTTTTAGCATCGAGTTTCACAAAAAGACTTAGGGTTTTAGCATTGATTTTCGCAAAAAGACCATAAATAATTACATAGATAGGAGCAAAGGCTTATATTCATGAAAATTTTGACAAGTGCTAATAGGTTCTCTTTTAAGCTTAAAATTCTTTTAGTTTTCCAGACAACAATACTTGTGTTTTATCCTTAATGATTAAGTACTTGGTGGTCACAAGGTAATCTGGAATCCTAAATCTTGACCTTTGATAAGTTGTGCTACAAAAGACTATCTAAATTCTCACCAAACTCAGCTCCTCTTGGATACTAGGCTTCAACCCATTTATGCAACACACAACCTTCTCCTTGTTGGCCTCATAATGAACTATACTAATAAGGACTAGTAAAACTCCTTTGTGTACTTCTTGACAGATTTTCTAGCTTGCTTCAACCTTGCATCTTTTTTAACAAATCAATTTTATAGTCCATGAGAATGAATTTGTCTCTTCAACTTATCTACCATTTGGTCCCATATTATTATTTTCTCTTTTCCTCTTCTATTTTTCTCCAACTAGACTTCTTTCCACCAAATACTTTTGTGACCCTTTAGTTTGGTCTTAGTAAATCTCCCCTCTCAAGATCTTTTACTTCTTCATTATTTAAATTCTAGTCTAGATCATTGATTCAATCAATCAACTACTCTGGATATAGATTACTAGGAAATGTTGATACCTCAATCTTTGGCCTTTTCCAAATCTTGGAAATGACCCTCATAAACCTATCCTCTTTAGGATTTCTTACTTTTTGTTCTCCTTCAGATTGTTTTTATTCTCCTTCTAACTCGTCAGCACTTACATCTTGTCTTCTTAGATATACTCTCCTATGTAATTCTTCTTGCAGTACATGTACTTGTCTTTTGAGGACTCTAAAATCCTCTTCTAGAATAACATTTCTTTCAACAAATTTTCTTCTACTACATCTACCTCACATCACTTGTGGAGGCATTTTGTTCTTCTTTCTCATAAACCCATAACTACAGTGTCAGTGTAAATTGCCTCTTGTTCAACAGTCTGTTCACACTCAAAAACTTCTACTTTGATACCACTTTATGAAGGGCTACAATACCCAACAATCAAAATAAAACAAAACTTAAAACATCTTGATGAAAGGGAGGGCATAATGTCATCGCTCCCTATCAACTCAATAACATATAAACATATAAACTACAAGAAATATAAATGATACTATCTTCTATTGAATCACAAACCAAAAGTATAGTGAAAAGATATCACGTGCATTGGCCAAATAGGCTTCACAACATTTACAAGATAGAGCATTACCCCTTGATATCTAGACTCACGGGGGATCAAAATATCACCATAAAACATTACCATGGGTCAAACAAGGTTCCCAAAAACCATGGACAAAATCCGTATGACCATGATTTTTAAATATAGTAAAATCTAATAATTAAATTACATGGCCACCACTTTCTTATCTTATTAGGTGGGTGTCATAAAGATGCTTTGTACTCACCCAAGTCCTAAAAATAGCTCATGCAAGGACAAATAGACTTGGGCACCCAAATTGGAGAAGCATGCAAGTGATAAGTGTCAACATTCGCATGACATATGAGACAAAATTAGATAACTCCCAAATTTCATGCCAAAACTAGAGATTCTTTCCAAAAGGCTAGCCAACCACCTTTTACAAGTGTCAACAAGTTTGTTCCTTCCTCCCAAGTGATCACCTAGGTCGGTGAATGCTTCCAAAATGCAATTAGACAACTTTTGACATGTGTCCCACTCCAAAAATTACGCATACTACATAACTTGGCAAATATTTAATAAATATTAGTCCCTTATTAGAAATTTTATTCACCTAAACATTAACGCCTAGAAATTAACATGAAAGTTAAGTAGTTTTGGGTGATCTAATTAAGATTTTTGTACACCCATGGATGCTCCTACATCATTCATTGTGTCTAAAGTTGGATTTTAATCCAATACATCTTGCATGACTAGAGATTATCTACAAGATCGCTTAATAGATTAAAAACATTAGTACATAACACTAGATCTTTGATAGCTTGAACTAGATCTACTATCCTCTTGAAAAGTAGCACCACTTTTGGAAGGGAGGTGTGCAAGGGATTGATGGTCTGTAATTGGAGGAAGACATTTGGGTGATGCTCTCACTGTTGCAGTTAGATGGCAAAGACTTGGGCTATTAGAGACAAACTATGTGATTCTTGATTTATTGTATCATTTTGTAAACATGTTATTGCCAAGTGATGAAGAAACATATATCTATATTAATGTACTAAAATTGGATCAATTGTTGTAAACCTATGCTCAAGAATGAGGAAGTAAGAGCATTGTAATTATTTAATTCAACTTTAAGGCAGTATTATAATAGTAATCATTGATTATTGAATAAATATTTGTCCAATTTCCATTTTAATGTGATGTATTGGGTTCAAATTATAGTCAAGAGCAGAGCCAAGGATTGAGACTCCTTAGTCCCTAACTACAAGGGTTGATCTTTCCACTGTCTTGGTTAGGGTGCTATTTTCACATTGTTTTTGTTTTGGGTTGGTGTATTTTTTGTTCTTTGGCTTGGCTTGGTGAAGCCATCCAATACTCTCTTACTATTTTCTGGTAGTTTATGTTGCTTTAGGATTATTGTTGAACTCTTTTAATATGTAAGGGATTGAGATCCTCTTTCCTAACTTATATAATAAAAAAACCTATTTAAGTATGCATGTGCAATTTTGATACCAAATCAGAAGAACTATTAGCTTATTTCTTGATCCTCTATCATTGAAAATGTTGGGACATCACCTTGGTTGAACAAAGATGAATTATTTGATTTAAAGTGGAGGTGTATAATGATTCTTTAAATCATTCGTCAACTTTAATAATTTAAGATAACATTAAGAATTACATATAAATAATCAACATAATAATTAGGGTTGGCAGCAATATATAATCTAGAAGCCATTTTTAATTGAATCAACAATTTATATAATTATTCATAATAATGATCAAGGGTAAGCATAAAATCATATCACAATTAATTAGCGTTAATCATCATATTTAAAATTGATTCAACAAACATAAACATTTATTTTAGCGCCATCATAAAAAAACAAAACATTCTCAAGTGTATAAGGGTTTAAAAAAATAAGCTTTTTACACTAAGAATTTTGCCTTCTTGAACTAGGTTGCATAAATAGTTTTGTCCCTTGGATTAAGCCTCACCATGGCCTAATATACTAGATTCAAAGTTCAAATGTCCCACTTCCAAGGTCAAGTTTCCAACAATTTGATAATTACTCCATTAGCTTGCATGCCATATAGCTCGAGTTGAGCGGCTATGAGCTTTGATTGAAAGAAAATCCTCACTAATTATTTCTCATCAATGCATTGGAGTCTCTATGAAGATAAATCACTACATAAATATGCCTACATCACATCAATATAACAACCGAACATCACATCATTTGTTTAGTATGTTGTCATATTTTTTTATCATAGGTATAGGGTATTGACTCTCGTCAAGGAAGCATATAATCTTCCTTTTTATAATAAACTCCACTAGGCTTTTGGTTGTAAACCTTTGCTTATAAGAAAGTACCAAGGATAGGAGCAAATCATATAAGTTGCATCAATTGAGGATAAAATCATGACATAACAACTATATGACACAAAGGAAAAGTGTCTTCGATTAATGTATCCTATATCATTCAAGACACTATCCCACAATTTGTCATAGATTAATTTGTGTGAATCTAGTTCTAAAATTTTAATTTAAATAATTTGATCATAAGAAAATAATAGAACCTTCATACATCAACATATTAAAAATTGTGACATTGCTATCATGATTCAACTGTGTAGTTTTTTAGTCAAAGACATTGACCCATGTTTCATGAGTAGTAGGGGAACTCATCTCTCAAGAGAATGAATGGAACACTTAGCACTCATTGCATCTAAGTGATGCCCACAGAAGTAAAACACTGCGACTTCCATTCATTCTCATGAGAGATGAGTTCCTTTCATTCACTCATTCTCATGAGTGCTTATAGAGGTGAAACACTGGGACTTCCCTCGTAGATGCAATGAGTGCTAAGTGTTCCATTTATTCATTCTCACGAGTGCTAAGTGTTCCCAGGAAGTCCCAATGTTTGACCTTTGTGAGCATCACCTAGATGTAATGAGTGCTAAGTGTTTCATTCATTCTCATGAAAGATGGGTTCTCCACTAATCATGAAACATGGCTCAATGAGTTTGAGTCAAAAGCTACATAGTTGAATCCTGATAACAATGTCACAATTTGAGTTGTTGTGAAAAATATCTCCTACTTATCAATATTAAAATTTGACAAAGAACTAAAAACATCGAACATTCATTCTCAACTCTATTAAATTTAACTCTTATTTTAATTATTGCTTAATACTTTAATTAGACTCCTAAATTAATGGCATGGGGTGTTTATTTCTACTAATATTAAAAAAACCAAACAAAACAATTTGTAGGTGATACTTTTAGTGGTTCTTACTTAGCTATTTATAAAGAACTAAAAACATCGAACACTCAATCTCAACTCTATTAATTTAACTCTTATTTTAATTATTGCTTAATACTTTAATTAGACTCCTAAATTAATGACAAGGGGTGTTTATTTCTACTAATATTAAAAAAACCAAACAAAACAATTTCTAGGTGATACTTTTAGTGGTCCTTAGCTGTTTATAAGGAATGACACTATCAACTTTTGAGTTCCTCCCATTGTAATCAACTTCAACCCGTAATAAACAACCAACATATTTGATTAAAATGGAAGATATTCTTTTGTTTTGGGGGACGAATATGGGATGGTTGGTAGAGGAGGCTTGGTTTACACTGGAGGTCAGCTACAGAAAGGGACTTAAAATCGCGGAATAAAGTTCTTTAGAAATGTTAGAAAACGATGTTTCATAGCCTCAGAAATATGTTCCACTTTTATGTCAAGAAAATTTTGTAATCTTTATTTTTATATATGTGCAATCCATTGAACGAGTGCAAAGTGCCTCTGGATTTACAGCCTCTACGGGATTGAGCGGGATAGATTGACGCCAAATTCAATTTCAAAATATACATTATGCCTTATGGAGTACTGTTGTGAATGGAGCACATATCCTAGAAAAATGTCGAATACATATCCCATCAATATCTATAATACAAATCCAGTGGGGCTACTGTGGGGGCTATAGTGGGGCTTATCTATGGTTGGTGGAAATGAAAAAGAAAAACTCAAATCTTGCTGATGAAGATGACAACAGGTTCAACCGTGTTCTTCAGAGATCAAGGCACCATGATCAATCTACTAAGGAATCTCCCTTCAGAAAGCCCAACAAGTTTCACAGACCCACAATGTCCTGTGGCTCAGAGAGCAACACCAGCCTCGCCCTTCTGTTTTCAAAGGATGCAAAAGAGAACAGGCCTCCTGAGCTCAAGGAATCTCCCGGTGAAAATAATAAGAAGAAAAAGAGGAATATCTGGAAATGGAGGCCCATGAGATCCTTAGGATCCCATTCATCAGGTGAACCCCTTCCCTGCATTTTTTCAGTGTATGTTGATAGTATTCACGGTTTGTCTTCTGCCATGAATGGCGTGCACTGTTTTGTCAAGTTGCATAAGAAGAACGAAGACAATGTCAATGTGCAAAGCAGGCCCTGTAGGATCATAAATGGGACTGCAGATATTGACGAGACTCTGCAACTCCACAGCACTGTGACTTGCAGTAGCAAGAACAAACATGGATGCAATATCTGGGTCTCTGTCTGTGGGGTTGAAACGGGTGGAACTGCATTCAGTACCCATTGTCTTGATTTATCAAGGTTGGTACCACAGGGGCCTGGTCTGGCCAGTAACAGCAGTTGGGCTACCACTCTGAAGCTCATTGGCAAGACCAAGGGTGCTCTGCTAGTTGCCACGTTTGCATGCCAACTTGTAAGAGATGTGGGAAGAGATGACAGCAATGGTGGACCTGGACAGAGCAGATTGTGCACTACCCCTCAATCTGAGGTTCACCGGAGCACTTTACCTTCAATGTCTGATTTGGATCTCAATGATGTGCCTTCTCTGGGCTCACTGGACTTAGTAGAGCACAGATCTCTGACCCCCGCTGCAGAGGTCCCCAAAATTGAGTTTGCAGACCAGAAACATGTATCCTGTGATGAAAGCATCAGTCGGGTATTGCCTAATGCAAAATCTGAGAGACCTTCTGAGATACCCGCTTTGCTAGACCAAAATGACACACAGCTGGCATCCACAAGCTCTCAACTTCCATCTCTGAACAATTTGGACTCTAGTAATGGTGGCAATAAGCCTGCTTTAAATAGCAGCTGTGAAGATGATGATGTGACGTTCAGTGTTGTAGAGCAGGGTGTAGAGGTAGAGTACAGTGCTGTTGAAAAAAGTTTGGGAATGGAGATTCTGTCCACGGGAAAAGGCTTTCAGGAGCAAGAGATGATTTCTTCTGAGAAGCCACAACTATGTGCGACTGTGGACTGTGACTGGTGGGAAGGTAGAAAAGATACTTATAGAGGATTCCAAGAGCATATGCAGGTAATTGAAGAGGAATTGGCAAGGCTGGAAGCTCGTTTGGATGCCAATGATTGCTGGGAGGAGAAGTTACAAGTGACCAAAAACTGCAAAACAGAGGATGTTTTGAAAGAAAAGTTGGCATTACATGAAGGTCATGCAGATGGTAGCTTGAGTGGCACAAACACGAGACAATCAAGTTTGTTCGTAGAAGGAAGATGGAAGATAGAGGAGGGACCTAGAGAGAGGCTATGTGTAAATGAAAGTTGTATTGTACAAGACAATCTAAAAGAATGCCAAGACCAACTATCAGATAGAAGCTGGGAGCAATTGGAGGAAGACAATGAGAAGTTAGAAGAGACATTTCTTAATGAAAACCAAGGATATGCACTGGAAAAGCAGATGGTGAACTGTAATTCTGATGAGGACATTGATTCTGTAACAGATGAGTTTCTGAATCTATTAGAGAGAGGTCATAATGCTAGCGATGTCATGCCAAGAATGGAGGTGAATTCTCTGTGCACATTGTTTCAAACAGATTATGAACTAGACTTGGCTTCACAAATCACTCTTAATTCAGTTGTTGAAGTGGACAAAGAAATGCAATCATCTTTCATGGATAATCTAGAGATGGAAATGCAGAAGAATGAACAGGTTTTGCGCAGCAAGACACGTGCAAAGATCCTGGAGGATGCAGAGACACGGGCCTTAATGCAAGAGTGGGGATTGCATGAGAATGCTTTTGAGCTTTCTTCTCCAAAATCAAATTTTCTTTCTGCTTCTAGTGATTTGACGGGAAATTTGATCTGTTCACCTGCTCTTGAAAGGGGCATAGGATCAGTAGTTCAAACCAGAGATGGCGGGTACATCAGATCTATGAATCCTAGGCATTTTGTGAATAGCAAGAATGGTGGGAAGTTAGTGATGCATGTGTCCAAACCGTTGGTGATGTCAGCTGAAATGGGATCCACTGCCATGGACATATTGCGAAGAATGGCTGCTACTGGCTTGGATAGTTTGGCATCTCAAGCTATGGTGGCCATGCCCTTGGAAGATATTACTGGCAAAACCATTCAACAGGTCATGCTGGAAGGATCAAGAGTGCTGGAAGGAACATTGCATGAAGCTGATAGAATGAAGTCATCCGGTAGAGGGTGAGAAAATCAAACTAAGATATTCTGATAAGCTTTTCAATTTTGTGATTGTGTTGGCAATAAGTTTTCTTGGCAACTGTATTAAACCATTAACCTTAAACATGGTTTTGTGTGTTAAATTGAAGCTTGCACTTCAACATTGTTGAAGCCAACTATCTACATTTCTGAGGAGGCATGTCATAAAAGGGCATTAAGCTTAGTTGTAGAAGAGCCCATTAGTGTAATTCTAACCTGTCCATAAGTTCTAATATAGTATCATAACTTGCTACTTTTGAAGGATAGGTAGAATCTCACTTCATAGTTTGTTTCGATGGGGAGTGTTGAAGTTACCAATCCACACTTTTAGAGCGAAAACTGTCCTAAAGGGCGAAAGCAACTAAATGCTGAGTGCCTATCTGTTTGTATTGGATTCAAATTCTAATCCATCCACCTTTCTAACAAATCCAACAAAACAATAGATTGGGATAAAATATCTGTAAACGAGATAACACGCTTTTGTCTTATATAAAATTTATTAAGTGGAATGTATGATTTTTCCCTCACTTCCTGACAGGTATACTGCAGAAAAATCAGGAAGCCACCTTAGTGTGTTCAGTAGCAATGACACTCCAATAACAAACAGAGTAAAGTCAGGTTTTGAGAAAGAAGGATACAGATCTGGAGAAAGAAGTTTCCCAGGGAAAAGTACAAAAGACACTTTAGATGGGTATGTGTCTGCAGAAGACCTTGCCCCCTTGGCAATGCAGAAAATTGAGGTCCTTGCACTAGAGGGGTTGAAGATCCAAACAGACATGGCAGATGAAGATGCACCCTTCCATGTAGATTCACTACCATTTGATTCTGACTATGGAGATGCAAAGATAGGAGGCATGACAATGGATCGAGTTGCCAGTGTGCATATGCTTGCTAGCAAGGAGGCAGATAAAGACACAATCCAAGTGGGAGGGACAATGTTACATGCTCTCTCATTACAGAAGTGGATGGAAATCAATGCCAGGTTTTCTTCTGAGAATGGAGCACATAATACTAATGCCATTAAGGCTGATCAAGTATCACTTACTACAAATGCAAAAAGAACTGATAGTGGAAGGAAGCAGGATGATTCAAGGTCAAGCTGTGTGAACAAAACTATTACAATTACAATGCTTATTCAGCTGCGAGATCCTCTTAAGAATTATGAACCTGTTGGTCCACCGATGATAGCACTAATTCAAACAGAACGTGTCATCAAGTCTCCTCGCCCCAAGCTTAGTAAGCAAGTCTCAACAAGAACAACTGATGGATTAGAAGAAGACGAAGTTGAAGACCAGAAAGATTTTCCAATGGAGCCTCAATTCAAGATAACTGAAGTTCACATGGCAGGACTCAAAGCTCCTAAGACCGAAGAGAAGAAAGGATGGTTTTTCCAAAAATGGGGTGGTAAGAAACAGGAACAATCAGGTTCCCGTTGGCTTATAGCCAATGGGATGACTAAGAATAACAAACCCGCTCCCCTCAAGTCTAAAGCATTGCCAATAAAAACAACAGTTGTACAACCAGGTGAAACTCTATGGAGCATTTCATCTAGGGTTCATGGTACAGGATCAAAATGGCAAGAAATTGCTTCTCTCAATCCTCATATTAGAAATCCAGACATTATTTTTCCAAATCAGACAATTAGAACAAAATAGGAACATCAGCATACTTTGGAATGGTCCTATGACATTAGGAAATTCTCATTTATCCCACGTGTAAAGTGACAGACGAATTGCTCTTAAAATTTGGAAGGGGAAAATTAGTTATGTATAAATCTGTTGGTATGGCATTGAATGCAAATTAGAAACATTCAATCCTAATGTACCATATTCTGGTTATTAATACTATCTATTACTGTTCGATTTTGTAAATTTTTTTTTAATATCTTTTGTAACAGGCTTAGGAGAAAGGACATTTTTGTCCTAACAAAGCAAACTTTTGGGCTTTAATTAAAAAGGCATATTTGTTGATTCACACCGACCTCATGATAGTTTCTTTCTACATCAAGCCAAAGCAGTCCCGAATCTCATGCATTGTGATCTGATAGCACCTACAGTTGAAAAGCTGTGAAAGAAATTTCAAATTTGCTCTAGCTAAACTAAATTTAGAAGAACTCCAGTTACTTTGTTTTCATGAAGAAATTTCAGTGTAAAGCTTGTATTGTTTTGTAAAAATATTGGTGTATGTGGTTAGAAATCCGCCTCCTGTTCTTTGCTTAGCGTTTGAGTTAAAAGGGTTGGTAAATCAGCTTTGTAAGACATTTTTAAGGCCTTTATATTATATTGGCCTTAATTTTCTGTTCTCGATAACAGAAAAAAAAGATGCAGAAATATTGTTTGCCATTCACCATTGGATCACAAGTAATAATACTACCTTCAGTGCAATTGAGATTTTATATTAGAAATGTATTTTTTACTAGTGGCTGCTCTGTAACATTTCAAATCTTGAAAGTATGGAAGTATGCTAATGCACACCGTGACATTTTAATAAATTAATGCTTTGTTTGCAATTTGGTTGTTATCAATGAGAATGCTTGGAGTTCTTGGAAACCAACCAGATTACTTAGAAGTATGCCAAAATTTTAGTCTCTTATTTGCATACATTTCTGTTGTCACTTTGGATCACCTAACTTGTGATTTGGCATTTTGCTCAGCAATATTTGTTAGTCAAGAAGGCATTACATTGTATTTACACAACCTTAAAATTTCAGTAGCTTATGTTGAAGGAAGCATTTATAATGTAAGCATGTGTTTTTTTTTCGGAAAAAGGCACAAGGCCTGAATATATTAACTATTAGTAAAATGAGTTACTGAGAGTGAACTAGACAGAACTGAGATCTCCATACCAAAAACTGTCCCCTGCTGAAAGACTGTAAATACAGGACTAAGGCTTTGAAGCCAGCAGCTATGAAAGAGACCCAGATTATCAACAGGATCAGAAAAGAGAGTATACATAACAAGGCTCAAAGCAAAAAGACCCAACCGTGTACCTGGGCCAACTGAGAAAAAACCCCAAAATACCAAAAACTGTTTTACATCGAAACAGCACAGAGGACTATCATCACAAATATCCCCATTAAAGATACCCGGGGAGCTTTCAGCTTCTTCCACAGCCAACGTCTTGGCTTTGCCTTCACTCTCCTGCAACGGCCCTGCTTCATTTTTATGCAGGTCTGTCCCTGCACTCTCGGGATGGAGGGCAAACATTGGTTCAGCATGCGGCTCATGCACCATAAGCCTGTGAAGTATGTTATGTCTCACAAATACATTGTGATATGCTAATCCTTTGTTTGCATCTGTACTAGAGTTCTTGGAAACCAAACAGATTACCAATTAGTCAAAACTAGTTCAAATTAAGCTAAAGTTTGAGTTTCATCTTTGCAGACATTTCCATTGTCACTTTGGACTTCAAAATGCAATATTCTGCATTATTTTGGGAAATGTAGGGAATCGCAATAACTTATTATCCCAGCTGCTTATTGTGTGAACTCACCCATAATGTTTCATATTATTGCAGGTTAATATTTGATGCCTGACGACATTTGAACTAACCCATAATGTTCAAGTTTATGGCTGTTGATAGAGAACATATTTTAGTTTAATAATATACCATATATTGTTAAGATAAAAAGCTGCTTATTACAAAATGTCATAAACACGTTCAGGATAGAAGGAATGAAAGCAGACCTTGAGTATAAAAAAAGGGATTAACCCAGACAAACCACAGACAATTATGAACATAGAGAGTGACTTAAACACTTGATTGCAAGCATGCAAAGCATTAACTTACAAAATAAAGAGCAGCAGAAAATAACTTTTGAGTTGATTCTTGATTCAGCATTGTAGTGCAATTCATTTTCCTTGTGAACAGCTTCCCATTCTGGGTTTCTCGTTCTTGTGTTACTTTGAGAAGGTGATTGGAGTCTTGTTGAATGTAGCATTTCATTGGGTAGAAGGTTAATGACTGCAAGATTTATACCACATACAAGCCAAGAACAATTCAAGGTGTCAGTGGACGATTCAGTAGCTGGACCTTCTATTGGTAACGAACAATACATTGTTTTATTCTCATATGAGAATGCTCAATTATAGTCCTTGATTGTTACTCCAATGAGATGATGCCCAATTTTATTATATAGTCAAGATTTGAGCAATGATTCTTGACAAAACAATGATTCTTCAAAACAATTTTCAAGAAAACAATTATTTTTAAATTCATATACTTCAGCAATGCTTCTTGAGAAAACAATGATTCGTCAAAATAATTGTCAAGAAAACAATGATTTTAAATTCATATATCTAAAAAAGCCACTGAAATCTGTGAAGTATTTGGGAAATTTTTGACAATGTGATATTAAACGAGAAAATTATGAAGAAAATGGAAAACTTGATTACATTAAAAAATCACAAAGTATAAAAGCAAGCCCACCCAGAGCAATTGATTATAATGACTAGAAGCCAGTATGAACCAGATGTTTCTCTGAAGTGCTACAACATTTGAAGTGTTCTCTACCACCTTGTAAATTTCTAGACAATTCTGAAACCACAAATATTTAGCATCAATTGAGAGCTAGTACGAACCAGACATTTCTGTGAAGTGCAACAATATTTGAAGTTTCTTTACTGCTTTATAAATTTGAAGATAATTCTGAAACCACAAATAATTTAGGCATCAATTAGGAATGGACAGCTGACAAGGAGTCAGCTGCTAATGTAAAGAGCTCAAAGTAAGAAATAAATTTCTTAAAGACCATGTCCATAAACACCATCAGGGTCATCATTTTGTACAATCCATGGATGTTGGAGAAGTTTCTGTAAAGGTAGACGCTGAGAAGAATCTTTCACCAATATCTGAAACACAATAGCATGTCTGGTTAGCCTGTTTTTTTTTGCTATTATATGTAGACTGCAATTTATACTACTCAGTTCTGGTTGCAAATGGCAACTCATCAGCTACATTTAATAGGGCAATTAGGCCATATTTTAATTCATTATTAAACTTAAGAACCATATCATGTATCTATTATTACTATCAATGCAAAAGCATTTATACTGACTCGAGAAACGAGGTCTTTTCCTGCAGCAGAAACTACTGGTGTGGGAGGAAACTTCAAATCAACTTGGCAAATCCTGTACCATGTCATTGATGGAAACAGAGGGCAACGTAAGCCTTAGATTCATTGATTTTAACAAACTAAAACTTGTATCCTGGGTTCTAAAATGGGCACTGTACTTAACATAAATCAAATACTGATCTGTCACCTTCTGTAAGTATCATCATGCTTATTTGCTTCAAAAGGTGGGACACCATAGAGAAACTCGTAACATAAAATTCCCAAGCTCCAAATGTCAACCGTAGTATCATGTTCCTTGTTTTCAACTGTCAATATTTATCACAAAAGCATTAACATACTATTTAAGACCAATGAGTGCAAACATAAAATAACAAAAGCAAGAATGAATAGGGTAAATCAAAATGACATTACCTATTTCAGGGGGTAAATAATCCAAGGTTCCACACAGAGTTTTCCTTTTATGAAAGGTGTGAACAGACCATCCAAAGTCTGCAATCTTCAGTTCACCCTGAAAGTTATTGTATCAATAGTCAGCTAGTCACTCTAGAATACATATCTACACAAAATTCATCCCGTTCAAAAGATGAAGACCTAATTAGACTGCGATGAATATGAAAGCAAGAATTGAATCCACATGAATGAATTTTCAATTTTTTTTATATGTGAATTACTTGTCGAAATGAAATAGAAATGCCAGCTACCTTAAGACCAATCAACAAATTTTCTGGCTTTATGTCACGGTGAATCACATGCTTTTGATGGCAGTAGAGCAAAGCTCGTGCTAGTGATGCAATGTACTGTGAAAGACAATTAGATATCAGATCTAAAACCAGGTCATCATCACATCTTAAAACTAAAATAAGTGCAGATTGCTGTTACTACTTTATGTGCAAATTCACTGTAGACTGTCTAAATATTTCCTTTGGATGAGACTGACGTTTTACAAGTTCAATCCAGTGACCATTACTGGATTATTTTTGCAGGGAAAAACTTCTATACATGCATACAATTAATGTAGATATAACTTACAGTAGCTGCACGCTTCTCACTGAAGCATCTACAGCGTTGAAGTTCTTTGTACAACTCACCCCTTGGGGCATATTCAAGAATGAGATATACACGATTCTGTCATAAAAGAAAAGTAAATTAAACTGTTTGTTAAAATAGTGTTTAAATTGGAAGGCTCTCTTACGCCAAAATTAGCATAAATTATTATCCAAGTTCCAAAGAGAAATCTCATTTTGAGTGGCAGGAATTACCATCTTACAGGAAACATACTTATTCCATTGGCTAATAACACAGCTTACGCTTGGCATGTGAACAAGGATGTCCATCTTTTCAATCTAGATAATGTTCATGCATTGTACATTTTTTGAAGGACATATACAAAGAAAGTGGTGCAGGAGCACCTCGTACCAGATGAACACCATGTGGCCAATGAGCAATATCATAAGGTTTTGAGTCTATAAAGATCATTCTTGATGTAATAAGAATCATTTTAATCATCATAAGTCATTTAGTAAGGCTATGTAACCAATTGTGCAAGACAGGTCAATAGGGTCCTAAGTAGGGTCAAAATGTGTAAACATGCCCAAAGACGGGTGAAATGGATGTAAAATGTCATGATTAGTCCTTAAGTTTGGAGTTAAAATTCAAAAGTTGTCATCTTGACAAGAAATGTTGTCAAGCAAAAATGCATAGAAATGTTGTAAAGTTTTGCAATTTCGTCTTAGGGGACAGTTAGATCAATTATGGGGACGAGAGAGTCTTATAAATGCCATTGAGTGATAGAATTCCACGCAGAGACTTGGTTAGAGGAAAACATTTGTAAGGTTAAATTAATAAAACCTCTGACTGTCACACAATTCTGCAGTATTGTTGACAGTTACAGAGTTTGTATATCTATTCTTGAAGCAAATCTCTCATGTAATGACTGTTGAAGGAATAGGAAAGGAAGGATATGTTATGTAAATCATTTGAAATGTGTTTTGAATGGAGGATAAATGGATAAGAATGATGTTTTGTTCAATATTCTTGACTGTTCCTTGTAACAGCACACTTTTTATTGTTTCCAAGACACTTTTCCACTTGTATTTGGATTGATTGAATCCAAAAACCTATTGGAATGTATAGTATGGTGAATCTACTTTGTGATGAACTTGATTTGGGGATTAGTCGTGAATTATAGAGGGAGAAAGATTGAGTTTTCTTAAAACAGTTTTAAAACCCTCACTAATTGGGGTTTGTGGAATGTTTAATCAATATCTTTCGATTGCACCATTGGAAATTATTGTAACTCTGGAATTTCCCAGTATATTGGATACTCTTTCAAATGG
This sequence comes from Thuja plicata, assembly GCA_018584345.1. Taxonomy (NCBI): domain Eukaryota; kingdom Viridiplantae; phylum Streptophyta; class Pinopsida; order Cupressales; family Cupressaceae; genus Thuja; species Thuja plicata. Next base: position 118,314 of record MU214621.1, on the reverse strand, counting down.
ATTTGGTTTCAAGTCGATTGATTAAGTATTTGGTGAGAAAATTGATGCCCTAGGGAGACTGTACATGCATTTTCTTCTTGTTTTTATGACAGTCAAAAACAGTCTCGGTAAAAGGGGCATAACTTTCATTTGCACCATTGGATCTCGGTACAAATTGGAGGTAATGTTCATAACCAAGTTTTCTACAATCTGACCGGAGAGATTGACCAAATAATGAGTTGTGCAAAAGTTATTAATGACAGAGTGTTGATCTAGGAAAAATCAGGAAGTTCTTAACCTTGTGGATAAGAAGTAATGGCATTGTGTAAGGTATGATAAATTGACTCAAAATAATTTCTTTTTCAGTTTGAATGATAATGGTTGCATTGTGAGGGTTTGATCAGATTGTAGACCCTACGGTTGGTTTGGTGAAAGGAAGTTAGGCTTGGTATGTTGTGATGGTGAAAAGTCTTTGTCATAGAAATGTTTCATAGTGTTGAGTTTGCTGATGAACATATTGTGAATCTTGGAGTTTAATCTTGTTAGATGCTTCATATAAAGGTTAAAGAAGCTTGAAATGAGTTTGGATCAGAAAGATCCTTGGTATTGTGTTGGTTTTCTCTGCATCAGAAAGATATTGCCTTTTTTTATTTCAGTGAAAAGAATAGAGTAAAAAGAAGCTGCACCTTATCGTAAAAGTAACCAAACAAGCGAAGTATATTGGGGTGCCTCAGGTGACTCTGGATTTCGATCTCCCTTCTCAACTGATGTTCTACCTGGGAATGCTGTAGTTGGTTCTTGAAGAGCACTTTCAAAGCTACGACATATTTACTCTGCTTTTAAGGCAAAAGAAGATAAATCTTGTTAAAAAATGTGATTGAAAGCAAGGCAGAGCAAAACTGACATAAAAACTAAACAGAAATTGTTCTAATAGATACCTTCTTTTCTCTAGCAAGGTACACATTTCCAAACTTCCCTCTTCCCAGTGGTCTTCCAATGTCAAAATCATCCAGAGTCCAGCAATCTTGATGCTTCTGAGTTTCTGCATCTGTAACTTCCTGTAGTAAACAACTAAGAAACTTCATACCTATCCTCTGGTCAATTAATCTAGATCCAAACATTAACAAACCTAGTATCATCTTCTTCTCTCACCCATAACAATGCCTCATTCTCTCTTAGTGGCTCCATGAAATGAATTCAATTAGAGAAATAGAGTTGGAATAATTTACTAAAATCTGATGCAGAAGGTGTTTCTACAGGTGGGGATAGGGAATAGGAAACTTGCAGCATCTGTTAAAGAGATTTTATTTTCCGTTGGCAGCATATTTCTAGTTCAAATTTCTTGGATAATTTCCCTCTGGTAATTTGGAGGGAGACCCGTAACATAGCTGAAAATTTCGTATTCGATGAGTAATTTTACAGAAAAAAGCCCCTGAATCTACTTCTGAGAAATGCTAGAAGCTCCCTTCCATGCGACTGGGCCCCTACCTATCTAGAAATAAAGACCTTCTTACATCTTTGGATTCAGTACCTAAAAAAAATAAAGATTCCAATTATTTACAACATAATTTTTTGGTCTCATCGGATTAGGAGAAGATGGTTGGCATCGAAACGGAGTCCTCGACGGCCTATTTAAAAGAAAGGGTTGAACAAAATCCTAACCCTAAGAAAAACCAGATTCTAATACAAGGTCACTTCGTTATAAAATCTCCGTGTGTATTATAAACATAAATATGGATAATCACAGGTTTGATATATCAAAAGCTTTGCGAATGCACTAATACCTACTGACATGCCGATGAGTGGTGCTACAACTGGCAATACAATGACCTAAAAAATCACCCTGACAATATAAAACTAAGGGAGCATTTACTTTCAGACATCAATGCACAGAAGAAGATGCCGAGCGAAAATAAAAGAATGAGTACAAACCTTTTGATTTGTCTGGGCCTGATTTTCTGGAATCGCCTGCATCACCATTTTTAAAATCCTTTTTCAAGATCTTCAGTGGCGTCGAGTTGGATCCTTGCACTGAGAATCCCACCAATTTACCACAAGAACCGGGCCCGACTGGCAGAATCCCTCTATTGTGGCCGTGTTAGAGAATGTAATGAAATTGTTAAACTACTTGAAGTATAACAGTCACACTTACATATTTCAAATTTGAAAACACGCTCGCCAACGGTCGTATTCTTGGGACACCTGCCTAGCCGGTCACCGAGGGCGGTCATTTTCCTAGTCCGGGTGGGCCTTGTCTAATAGGAAATTAAGCTTAACCAAAAGTTGCTATGGCTTTGATTTTAATTTGAAAGAGCACTTTTAAAGTTATGGACTAGATTGGTGGGTGCAAGGGGATGGTTATGGTTATTCACCCAGTTGTTTTATATGTTCAATTAGTTGTTTTATATGTTCAATTATTTTATTAATACTATTAAAACTTTTGATCATTTCAAAAGGAACTCTTCTTTTCATGTCGAATAGTGGTCATAAATAAATGTGAGAAAAATATCATATGTTGAAAGTAGTGTTGTCATTGAAGTCAATAGTGTTGTGTTATGTAAGAGTGTTTGAGATCAATGAAAGACAAAGTCTAGTAGTGTTTGATAGCTCTTTTGCAGAATATATTGTTGTCACTATGCATTGGTAACGATTGTTCTCGTATATCTAGTGTACTTACAGTGGTTTGGAAATGTCTATGGTAGGTTTCTAAGGTTTGTTGCTCAAAGACGATATTTGTGTACCTAATTGCACTATCATGATTTTGGGTACCAAATTTTAATCCATTAAGGTATTATGGCTTGTGGTTTGGCAGTAAATTAAAGTCACACATGATGCGTGTTATATCCAAGTTTCAAAGGATTTGGTCAGGTAGACAAAAAGTTAGAGATGATAGAGTATTCACATTGCTAATTTACTGACTATGTAGATGTTCCTATTGGATGCACCAAAGAAGGATAACACGCGTCAATTGGAGGAAGCGTGTGAAGGTAATTGAACACTAGTCGAATTCATGTTGGGTAACACAATGTGATCTTACTCCTAGTGTAATGTCTTGGCCGTAAAACCAAGTTGGCTAAATGTTTGGTTAAGGAATGAAGTTGTGTATGACTTGCAGATATTGTGAATATGTTCTAGGTTGGCACAAAAGTATAATTAATATTGGAATGCATATATAATGTCAATCAATTTCTTTCCAATGTGTGGTCTGAGTTGTGAAGTGGCAAATTTTGTGCAAATTATATACTCAATAGTGAGGATAACATGTTGTGTTCAGTGTGCAAACTATAATGTATATCTATTTACACTGTGAGGGTGTTCTAAAGCAGGTTAGATCAAATAGATGATGAAGATTGAGTTTGGAAGGTTTGCATGATATTATTGTTTACAAAGAATGTTGGTGCCTCTTAATTTGAGTTGGTGCCCATTTCCTAGATTAGGGGGTCGGTGTCTCCTGTAGGTTGGTTCCTACAAATCCGATTGGAGATTGGTGTCTCCGTCTTAGGTTGGAATTATTGTGGGTTAGTGCTTGAAAAATCATAGTAAGCTTATTATTTTTAGGGAGGTTAGATTTGGGGAGTAGATCCACCAAACTTTTTTTTCATTGTAAGAGTTTTTCCCCTCTAGCTTTCCATGCAATTATGGTGTTCTTAAATGTGTTTATGTATGGATGTGCTTATTAGTTGCATAGTTGTTTTGATGATAATACAAGATGTGGTGATGGTTTAATGATTTCTATCAAAGCTAAGTTGCTTGGAGAAGCCTAATAGCTCGAGTAGATCTTGAATGACACACATAGTTTCTTTGGAAGGTCTTTCTTCAAACAAGGCAATATTGTTTGATGGAAGTAATTATGCTTTTTGGAGTGTAAGGATGGAAGCCTATTTGATGGCTTAAGGGTTTGATGTTTGACAAGTAGTTGTAGATGACTATGAGATTCAAGAGAATCCCTCAAGAGATCAAGTAGGAAAGAAATCTTGTGAGAAAAATGCTAGGATAATGAATGTCATTTTATGTGGTTTATTTAACTTTGAATTTGTCAAGGATTAGCATTGCAAGAGTGCAAAATATGTTTGGAATAAGGTCATTAATATCTATGAAGGATATGCCAAAGTCAACATCCAAAGCTCTATACTTATTGAGAATAGTTTGAGAGTCTAAAAATGAAGGAATAAGACAACATTGTTGCTCCTGCTTCGGGTTGATGAAATTATTAACACCGTCACAAGAATTGGTAAAGAAATGAAACAAGTCATGACTGTGAAAGAGGTACTCATATCCCTTCCCCCAAGATTTCACTAAATTTTTTTGCAGTTAGATCTAATTAATTTGACCATGGATGAGTTACATGGTATACTAGTTGCATATGAGATGCAAATTGTAAATGAAAAATCTTCAAGAAAAGAGGCAACTTTCAAGGCATCCAAGAAGATTGAATAGTATGATCCTTGTGATGATTCACATCTAGAAGAAGCTAGCTTCTTGAGAAAATTGGAAAGAGGCTCCAACAGATACAATGGTATGTTACCCTTCAGATGTTTCAATTGTGGCGAAGTAGGTCATTTTTTGACTATCCCTACAAGATAAGAAATGATGAAGAACAAGAATACAAGTTGCATTAGAGAAACTATAAGAAGTCAAAACCTAAGAAAGTAAATTATTTCAAAAACAAAAAAAAAGTTTATATTCAAAAGAAGATAGCTACTCATCCGATGAGGATGACCAATGCACCTCAGAAGTGAATGTGAAAAATGATCCCTATTCATGGCTATGGGAACCCTAGATGCCATTGCAAAAAAATATGAATTTTATAAATGAAGAAGTGGACCTTGAGGAAGAGCTATATTATATCAATAAAATTAAGAAGAAGATTGTAGATGTCATGAAAGCCAAAGATAAACTAATACAAAATACTATACCATATGAGAATCTAATCATATATTTGCAAATCTAGATAGAAGAATAAAAGAGGGTAGAAGATACCATGATAGAAAGATTGGAGGAAAAAGAGAAGGAATGTCAAAAGTGAGAAGAAGTGGTATAAAATAAATATATTTACATGAATAAAAATTTGAAGTTTGGAAAAAATCATTGAGATTCTAGATGAGATCATAAATAGTCGAATATTACCACATATCAAGATTGGTAACATATTTGATGAAAATAAGAACAATAAGACTTCTAAGAAATCCATAAAAACAATTGCAAAGAAGTTGAATGATAATGGCTCCAAAAGTTCAAATCTAAGTAGTACAAGGTGCTTGAAGACAAAAAGAAACAAGATGATGCTTTCATTCTAGTTCACAAAGAAAAGAGGAGATCTGGAAGATAGATTCTAGGAGGACAAGCGTACAATACTTGGTTCAATTATTATTGTTGGTTATTGTCTTAATTATAATCAATGTGGTCATACGATAGTAAATTGTAGAAGGTTCCCTTTAAGAAGGAATAACTTTGCAAGTATAAATACATTTGCAACCTTGTTTGATCTCAATGTTATTTTTTCTAAGTACAAAATTTTTGGAGACATTGCAAGGCATTTTAGAAGTGCTTATGTGAATCCTCCTAAGCTAGAGATGAAGGAAAATATCTCAAGAAACCAAAAGAATGAAACTGAGAAAGTGTAGAAAAGGAAACAAAAGGAACAAAGCTCATAAAGTCCAATGGATGCATAGACCACACTTCATGCATGTAGCATGAAAAAAAATTCTGATCATTGATAAAGGATGCTCTAGTGACTTGATTGGTGAGGGTTTGTACACCAAGATGGGAGACCAAAAAGGGGTCTTAAGATGCCATTTTTTTTTAAATCAACAAACTCCAAACTTTGATGAGAAAATCAAGATAGCTACACTCAAAGTTTAAAGATGCTACAAGAACAAGAGTTGAAGTGCTTTGAATCTACTTTCTAAACTACTAATTTGTTTTGAACAATAGAGATTAAGGGTTTCAAAAAGGGGGAGCACACAAAGCGGCCTTGTTTTTTTTTCAAAAAACATAATATAGCATCTAGCGTGCCTCCTCTAAAATGTTACCTTTTTTGTAGAATTTCTGAAATCGTTCTAGTGAGAAATTAGCTAACATCATGAAGTTTATCCCAAAATTTTCAACTATTTTTTTCATGAATATATGATTTTTTACTAATTTTTGAAGTGGACACATCTCGAAAAATATAAATTTGAGCATGCTTCCCCCTACAATGATTGATACCAATAAAAAAATCAAAGGTTTTTTAAGGTGTGTAGAACGAAGTCTAGTTTCTAAAAATACAATTTGTTTGAAAATTTGATGAACAAGTGAAAATCTATACCCAAAATATCACATGTTAATTTTTTTACAAAAAATAGACACATTAACATAAGAAATTAGAGATTAAAAGATTAACATAATCAAAATCTAGAAAACAATTATATGGTCAAATAACTAGTAGAGAACTTAACAAAATTGTGGTGTTTTTTTTATTTGTATTGAAACACTTACAAATATGATGGAGATCACAACAGAAAATGTGACATTTTTTTATCTTTTAAAAAAAATAGGTCTTAGGTTTGTATTGCTTGTCCAAGCATTTCAATTAGATGCCCAAGGCAAATCCAAGCCCAAGGTTTGGTATTTTATAAGGTAGTCTATTTGGTGCACACCAAATTCAAAAAATATAACTTTTACATATGGCATGCACCAAATATGGCGCATACCAAATGTAAAAGTTGAATTTTTTAGTTTGGTCTGCGCTACTTATGGAGTGCAACGAATATGACATGTGCCAAATGGCTCTCTCTCTCTCTCTCTCTCTCTCTCTCTCTCTCTGATGCAGAGGGTTTGGTACTCTAGAGCTTTTCCTCACACCAAGATGCTTCTTTGTCTATCCCAACCATCCAGTGGTTGTTCCTTGTTGAATCTTCCTTCAATTAGGATCTCCAAGACCCTCACTACCAACTTCTCCTCGAAGGTATAGTTGGTCTTTAGAAGATTCCAAAGTTTCTATGCTTAACTAGTCCAACTAGTTCACCAAATGCCAAGTTTTCTTCACTAGAACTCCTCCTAGAATGTCAAACCTCTACTTAGGATCTTCCCATACATGTAATCAGAATCTTACCTATCTTCTTGGCCCATCCAAGGTCATTTTGCATCCTTTACAACACTTCTAGACTCATTCCCAATCCAATTGGTCTCAATTTCACTATGAGGCCTAATTGCCTAATTCCTAGTAGTTCTATTTTCACAGGTTTAGGGATATTAATCCAAAAATTCCCAAATGACCCCACAAAAGACCTTGAATATCTTCAAGGTATCAACCAACACTATCAAAATCTAAAGCCCTAACTTCTGAAAGCACCCATAACCCTAGTTTCTTGCAGGCCCTAGATTTTAGCCTATTAATTAGGCCTCTGGACCAGTCAGCATAAACAATTGTTAAACTGATCTCCAACTTTTGATTCACCTCCTTCCCCCTTTGAATCCTTTTAGGAGACTATCTAGGGCATCTGAAAATGCCACTAAGTCTTTTCCAAAAGATCATGAGTGCTCGGACAAATTCCTTCTTCTCCTTGTCCTGGCTCACCTGGATTCACCAGTCAGCCATAGGGCTTCCTACTTGGCCTAGGAAATCCATTGAAACTAAAAAAATGAAAGCCAAAACCCTATCTACAGACTCTAACCCTACTTCCCCCATGGTTTCAGTCAATTCCGCTAGTGGGATTTTAGGGTAGAGCCATTTCTATCTAAACAACACTGTACTGTCACTTACAAATCAGTGACCTTCAAAAACTTGTATCTTTACACCTAATAAAATTCAAAGAAAAATATCTAATGCATATAAAAGCTAATGGAAATTAGTCCATCCCCATGGGACCTGATCTGCTCTGCTAATCTGTACATAGTCGTAAAGTAGCAAAGAAACAATTCAGAATACTAGAAACCAGTTACATTCATTCGTACAGGAGTACCAAAAACAATTGTTGCAACCCAAAATTTCATTAACCTCCTCCAAACATCAAGTCCATGCTCATATAATGAGCATGGGGTAGTTACAATAGTTCTAACTACATTTTGCAAATTCTTGCAAAAGTTGCTAGGAACTTTTTGCACTTTGGAACATTTTGACTTTCCTTGTCAACTCGATGGGTGAGTTTGACTTTGATGACCCTAGATAGGATATGTAGGGTCCTAAAACACCCCTCAAACCCACATTACACTAAAATATCAAATTTTCACTATTTAAGCCAAAATGACCCTAAAACTCCTAATGAGCACTAATGCTCTTACAAACATGAAGTTAACTTGTCATTGCATCCAACCATTGGAACTTATTCCAAAACACACACAAACCTCTAAGACAACCCTAAAACACACCAAAAAATAAAATGGGGAGGTTCCCTACACCATACTCCCCTGGAAAAAATAACTCAAGTCCCTTGAGTTAGGAGGTCTTCAATGGTGACCCCATGTTTCAGAATGTCCAGCTCTGTCATCCAAGTGGCCTCAACTTCAGGTAGTCCCTGCCACTTGATGAGGTACTCTTTGTAGTTACCCTTCATTGTCTTCTTTATCACTTTAGAATCCAGTTGACTTTCCAATTTCAGTGGCGTTGGGGTAGGTAAGTCTTTCACCCAATCATCATCCTCCAAATCTGCAAGTGTAGACTGACTTGTGTTCAGAGATGATCCCTTGTAGGGGTACAAGTCACAAACATTGAAAATGGGTGAAATCCCCAAATCAGGAGGCAACTCCACTTCATAGGAATTCTTTCCATACTTATGCAAAATCTTCAGTGGCCCTATCTTCTTCATGAGTAGTTTAGTTGGCTGACCTTTGGGTAGCCCCTCCTTCCTAAGATAGGCAAGTACTAGATCCCCTACCTTGAACTGCAAGTCTCTTATGGTCTGATTAGCTTTGGATTTGTACTTCTCCACTTTCTTTTGTAAAGTCTTATTGACTTGATCATGTAGCTCCTTCATCTGTTCTGCAAATGACTCTCCTTGTGCACTCCTCTTGTCCTTCAAACTGAGATGCCTCAACTCTAAGATCCCTCTAGGATTGACCCCATATACTATCTCAAAGGGGCTCTTCCCTGTACTCCTATTAATGGAGTCATTATAGGAAAACTCTGCTTGCCCTATGATGTGATCCCATGACTGTCCATGTTGTTTAGTCAAACACCTTAGTAAGTTTCCAAGTGACCTATTGACTACCTCTATTTGTCTATCTGATTGTGGATGGTAGGCTGAAGAGAAAGACAAGTTTGTTCCAAGAATCTGTCATGCCCAAAAATGCAACAACTTTTTTTTTTTTTTAAAATAGTAATATTAATGTCAAGAGGGTCTAAGGGGAATCATGACTAAGTGTCAAAATCCCTTAACCCTAATCGCCTTCTATAGTTAAGGATGCACAATGAGAAGTTTAAGAGATATGTTTGATTAGTATTAAAATTTAGGTTGACCGCTCAAAGGCTAATCAGTGTAGAGTTATAAAAATTCACATGTCATCCCCTAATTTATTAATAGAGTTTGATGATGTGGAGAAAAAGAGAGAGACTCCCTAATCTCAGTCTCTAAGGTCATTCGAAAAATCTGGTTTGCATGATAGCTTAAGGATTCTGTGTTAAATTACTCCTCTAGGTTATGGCACTTCCATAATATTATTTTTATAATAGTCAGTATACTGGTCACATATATTGACCACATAAAAATAACATTAAGAGTCCCTGAATTTTATCTAAAAACTTTAATTTGATTTTCCTCTTAAATATTTTGAATTTCAATTTATTTATTTATCGTATACTATTGACGGGTCATATATAATTTTCTAAGATATTCTTCTAACCTTAATGTTAAGGTTAGGTAGACGGTTAAAAGAATTAAAATCATCGTTTTACTGTCGAAAACTTAAATTGTTCAAAGGTCCATAAAAATTTTAAATTACTAATTCTTTCTAGAAGTTTATTAAATAATTAATCGCATTCCGCCCCATAAATTGCTATCAATTTTAGTAAGAAAATTAATTTGATATCCTTCATTTCCCTATCGCTAACTTAATATTCAACATTAATTTCACTCTCCATACTCATCTCTTCAACCACAAAAGAAATAATCTATTCAACTAATAACTTAACTAAGTTACCTAATATTACCCTAGATAAGGAAATGTAAATTTCCCATAAAAAAAAGACAAAAGATTGAAGGAATATAATGTAATAACTTAAAGAGGAGAAAAAGTTCCCCCTCTTTCTCCATCTCAAAATTGAAATCCCTAACCCTAATTTTGAAATTAGGGTTAGGGTTGATTATGAAGTAGACTAAAAGATTTTTTTTGTTTCCTCTTCTTCATTTCTTTTTCCCTACAAACCCTAGTTTTGTTGCTCTATGCTTTGTGATGTTGCAGGTTTCTCTACTATGGAGGATGGAGCATTGTTTATATATATACATATTTGAATATATATATATATATATTTGTAGTATATACATATATATATGTTAATATATAGTAATGTTATTACAAGTCTGTTGTTTTATCGTTATTTTTGGTTGCAGTGATTTTGGAGGGGCGACGGGTTTCATCCCCAACCGTGCCCCCTGTTTTATGTTTAGCAGAATACCATTTGGCGGGCTGGGCCGTGCAGCTACCAACCACACCACAGTCTGCAGCCACTATGGCCGCGGCTGTGGCCGGCGGTATCACCGCCCAGCACGGGGGGCCAGGCCCCTTCCCCTCCGCCGCCTCCCTTAAGGGAGAGTGGGGAGGATGGGGGTCGCGCCTCCTCCCCCTCATTTATTTTTATTTTTTATTTTTTAAAAACGATAACTTAAAAAAAATACAGTCTGCGCGTTATGAATTTTTTTTTTAAAATAAAACATTCAGATTTCTTTATATA
>MU214621.1:79854-105500 GCA_018584345.1 Thuja plicata | reverse complement strand
TGAGATGACCACACTTCCATCTCCCAAACCAAGGTATGCTTATGGGGATTCACTAATGTACTAATCTAGGTAGGTGGACAACCATTCCCAAGTTGACATGTCATGGCCTTAAGTACAAAACACAAGTATCAAATGACACACACAACATTTACACATCACTAGGCCATGTCATGTCCACTTAGGCAAAACTCACAAGATATAAGAATTACATTTAAAGATTACACTTCCACAATCATCCAAATACATTTACGAATAAAATTACAAAACAACGAGGTCTTTTCTTTCATTAGACGCAACCTTGGCTCAAACTGAGTTCACATTTCCCTTTGTTTGGTTCCCCAGATAAAATACCATGGTTTCTTACCTGCGCACTCAATTCAAATATCAGTAGTCCGAGGAAATAAATATACATCATCAAAAAATAAACAATATTTAGAATATAAGGACATCATCAATATACTGAGTTATTACTAAAGATCACAATATTACATAATTCTCATTTTAAGCATTTATCATAAGGTAAAATTCACATTGCAATAAATTGAAATTCAACATCTATATCAAATAAATCCAAATTTCATCAATAACCATAACATAATCATAATGAGTTTCCAAATCAATAGTCTCAGAATAATGGTCCATAATAGAAAACATAATATAGTCCATAAGTTGCATCATAAAGAGTCATGTGTCCATGCATCCAAAATAATCAAATCCGTGGCATAAAGCATAAAGTCCATAATGTCCATAATGCATCAAAAGTAAAGTATCATATGCTAAATCTATCATAAGCAGAAAACTGAAAAACTACGATGGGGTTCAGGGTGAGGCCTCACAGAATCTTCCATAGGGTCCTCCAAAAGTGACCCACAAACTTACTATCTCCGTCACTTACAATATTCAGAGGCAATCCATGGATCCTTACAATGTCCCTAAAGAATAGACCTGCAATCTGAGAAGCATCATTTGTTTGCTTGCATGGAATGAAGTGTGCCATTTTTCTAAAATGGTCCACCACTACAAACACACTGTCATGACCCCTAGGTGTCTTTGGTAACCCCAAAACAAAATCCATAGTAAGACACTCCCAAGGCCTTTGGGGTATGGATAAGGGTGGGTACAACCCACTATTGCTACTTTGTCCTTTTGCCCTCTGACAAATCTGACATTGTTCTACAAATCTCTTCACATCTGATTGTAACTTAGGCCAATAGTAGTGCCTATTTACTTGCTTCAATGTCTTATCCACTCCAAAGTGGCGCCCCAAGCTTCCTTGGTGTTTATCCTTCACAAATTTTTCCCTCATTGAGCATTGAGGAATACACATAAGATGTCCTTTAAACAATAAGCCTTCTTGCAACATAAACTCATTAAAGTCCACTTTGAAGCCCTGCTAAAACTTCACACATGCTTCATAGGCTTCTCTGAAATCTTTGTCCTCCTTGTAGAGGTCCTTTAAATCATCCATCCCTACACTTTGCAATTGTATCTCCTGTATTGTGAGTACTCTTCTGCTAAGAGAATCTTCAACCTTGTTGCTAACCCCCTTCTTGTGCTTTATGATAAATGTATAAGCCTGCAATGATTCTACCCACTTCAAGTGCCTTTGATTCAATTTTTCTTGTCCATTTAGGAAACTTAGTGCATGGTTATCAGTGTAGAACACAAACTCCCTAGGTAATAGGTAGTGTCTCCACTTCTTAAGGGATTGCACCATAGCATATAAATCCAAATCATAGGTGGAGTACTTTTGTTTAGACTCATTCAATTTCTCTGAAAAGAAAGCCACATGATGTCCTTCTTGGCTTAGCACTGCTCCAATCGCCAACTTGCTAGCATCACACTCTACCACAAATAGTTGATTGAAATTAGGGAACCTAAGAGTAGGTAGTTCTACAATCCTCTTCTTTAACATTTCAAACCCTTGGTCTGCTACCACAGTCCACTCAAACTTACATTTGATTCCACCTTTTATGGTGTTAAGAATAGGGGCACACACATGACTGAAATTTCTTACAAATTTCCTATAGTAGGAGGCCAACCCATGGAAAATCCTAACATCCCCTATGGACCTAGGTGTAGGTCACTCCAATATTGACTTAACCTTTTCAAGATCCATCTTCATGCAGCCATTAGCAACCACAAAACTAAGGTAAACTAGTTCAGTTTTTAGAAACTCACAATTTTCTTGATTTATCATCAAATTCTCTTGATGTAGCTTCCTCAAGACCATCTCCAAATGCTTCATGTGCTCCTCCTTGGACCTACTAAAGATCAAACTATCATCAAGGTAAACTATTACAAACTTACCAATGAACTTTGCTAGCACTTCATTCATGAGCCTCATGAATGTGCTAGGTGCATTACTTAGGCCAAAGGGCATTACTAGCCACTCATACAGAACCTCATTGGTCTTGAAAGCTGTCTTCCATTCATCACCATGCCTCACTCTTATCTGGTGGTATCCCGACTTCAAATCCACCTTAGAAAAGTAACAAGAACCTCCCAAATTGTCTATCAAATCTTCTATCTGGGGCATTGGAAACCTATACCTAATTGTGATATTGTTTATAGACCTGGATTCCGTACACATCCTCCATTTTCCATCCTTCTTAGGTGCAAGTACTATAGGTACAACACATGGGCTTAAACTCTTCCTTATCAACCCTTTATCCAACAAATCTTGAATCTGTTTGGCTATCTCTGCATTTTGACTTGGTGTCATCTTATATGCTGCTTTGTTTGGTAAATTTGCTCCAGGAATGAGGTCAATATAATGACTCACATCCCTCATAGGTGGTAATGCACTTGGAAAACCATTATCTACTATGTCATGGTATCTTTCCAACAATGCTTGTATCTCTGGTGGCAAATTGACTTTCTCCTTAGTCTCCTCCTTTGGTTTTATCACTACTGCACAACAAAATCCTTTCTCCTTCTTCATGGATTTTAGGAACTCCTTCCCACTCAATAACATCACACTTGTTCCCACATGCTTCTCCTCATTAGGCTTTGACAAAGGATCCATCTGAAACTTCTTTCCTAGATTGGTGATCACATAAATATTCTTTTCCCCATCATGTATTGCTTTGACATCATACTGCCATGGATGTCCTAGAAGCAGATGACATGCAGCCATAGGAAGTATGTCACATAGGACCTTGTCCTTATACTCTTCAATCTCAAACTCAACCAAAGTTTGTTCATCTACCACTATTTTTTGGCCCTTATTCAACCATGACACCTTATAGGGTGTGGTATGAGGTATCCTTCTTAGTTTCAATTTGTCCACCATCTTTGTGGATACAATATTCTCAGTGGATCCAAAGTCCACTATCACTTTGAAAATCTTCCCATGAGACCTACAAGTTGTCTTAAACAAATTCTTTCTTTGAGGTGGCTCTATAGTGCTAGGCACCCTCAACAAAGTTCTTCTCAATATCAAGTTCTCTCCATCTAATACTGGCCTTGCCTTGGAAATGGGAGAAGTAACACTTTGTGTGTCATCCTCTTGTACCAACTGATTTCTTCTATCCCCCATTGAAGATGAGGAAGTATTTTCAGGACACCTGCCCATTGTGTGACCCATTTGGTTGCAGTTATAACACCTGCCAATGAAGACTGAATTGGATCTTCCCTGAGACTGAAATATTCCTCTAGGAGGCCCTCTTCCTCTATATCCTCCTCTCTAAAAAGATCCCCTAAACTAATTGCCCCCACTATTATCCATAGACTGACTATCTTCTTGTCTATTAGGGCTCTATCCTCTAACAAAGTTACTCCTTCTTCTTTGAAAACCTCTATTGTTGTTATCACCTCTTCCCCTTTGATGGAATTCATTCCTCCTTCTAGCCTTATCCTCTGCTCTCAAGGCCAATTGGAAACATTTGTGCATACTGTCAGCGGCCATTATGCTAATCTCATCTTGTATCCCTTGTCTCAACCCATTGAGATACCTTGCCACCTTCTCCATTTCTTCTTCTTGTCTTCTAGCCCTTAGGCTCAACTTGTGAAACTCCTCACTATAAGCACTCACTGTCATCTCCTTCTATCTTAAGTTCTACAACTTTTGATACATTTGTATCTCATAATTAGCAGGCAAGAATTATACCCTCAATCTAATTTTCATCCTCTCCCAAGAAACAATATTTTTCTTTCCATTGGTTAGCTTGTCATCCTGCATCATGTTCCACCACACCAATGCAAATCCCTTTAGTCTAGCCTTAGCATAGCTGACCCTTTTCTCCTCTGAAATTTCTTTGTAATCAAATTGGTTGTTAATGGCTTCAAGCCAATCCAACAACTCTTCTCCATTTAGACTGCCACAATAATATGGTATGTCTTCCATACTATCCTTGTTAAGAGAATTAAAGGCATCTAAGAATACCTTTTGTTCTTTGTACATCTCAAGTTCTTTACCTTTATTGGATGACTCTTCTGTCTGACTCTCATCATCTCCATCACTCTCATCTCCCCATTCAGTGATCTTCTTTTTGCCCTTTTGTCTCGGACACACTAGCCTTCTCCAAGAGGCCCTAAACCATTCCACTATGGAATCCCTACTCATTTCCTTAGGAGGCATGCTGTCTACCTCTTGACTCTCTTCCACTTCAGACATGCACAATCTTCAAAATATTATGGCTTTGATACCACTCTGATGCAGAGGGTTCGGTACTCTAGAGATTTTCCTCACACCAAGATGCTTCTTTGTCTATCCCAACCATACAATGGTTGTTCCTTGTTGAATCTTCCTTCAATTAGGATCTCCAAGACCCTCACTACCAACTTCTCCTCCAAGGTATAGTTGGTCTTTAGAAGATTCCAAAGTTTCTAGGCTTAACTAGTCCAACTAGTTCACCAAATGCCTAGTTTTCTTCACTAGAACTCCTAGAATGCCAAAACTCTTCTTAGGATTTTCCCATACATGTACTCAGACTCTTAGCTATCTTCTTGGCCCATCCAAGGTCTTTCTGTACCCTTTCCAACACTTCTAGACTCATTCCCATTCTAATTGGTCTCAATTTCACTAGGAGGCCTAATTGCCTAATTCCTAATTGGTCTATTTTCACATTTTTAGGCTTATTACTCCAAAAATTCCCAAATGACCCCACACAAGACCTTGAAAATCCTCAAGGTATCAACCAACACTGCCAAAATCCAAAACCTCGACTTCTAAAAGCACCCATAACCCTATTTTCTTGCAGGCCCTAGATTTTAGCCTATTAATTAGGCCTCTGGACCAGTCAGCATAAACAATTGTTAAAATGATCTCCAACTTATGATTCACCCCCTTCCACCTTTGAATTATTTTTAGGAGACTATCTAGGGCATCTGAAAATGCCACTAAGTCTTTCCCAAAAGATCATGAGTGCTCGCACAAATTCCTTCTTCTCCCTGTCCTGGCTCACTTGGATTCACCAGTCAGCCATAGGGCTTCCTACTTGGCCTAGGAATTCCATTGCAACTACAAAATGAAAGCCAAAACCCTATCTAAAGACTCTAACCCTACTTCCCCCATGGTTTCACTCAATTCCACTGGTGGGATTTTAGGGTAGAGCCATTTCTATCTAAACAACACTGCACTGTCACTTACAAATCAGTGACCTTAAAAAAATTGTATCTTTACACCTAATGAACTTCAAAGAAAACTATCTAATGCATATAAAATCTAATGGAAATCAGTCCATCCCCATGGGACCCGATCTGCTCTACCAATATGTACACAGCCGTACAGTAGCAATGAAATAATGCATAATACTAGAAACCAGTTACCGTCATCTGTACAGGAGTACCAAAAACAATTATTGCAACCCAAAATTTCATTAACCTCCTCCAAAAATCTAATCCATGATCATATACCAAGCATGGGGTAGTTAAAATAGTTCTAACTACATTTTGCAAATTCTTGCAAAAGTTGCTCAAGCAACTTTTTGCACTTTGGAACATTTTGACTTTCCTTGTCAACTCGATGGGTGAGTTTGAATTTGATGACCCTAGATAGGATATTTAGGGTCCTAAAACACCCCTCAAACCCACATTACACTAAAATATTAACTTTTCACTATTTAAGCCAAAATGACCCTAAAACTGCTAATTAGCACTAAGGCTCTTACAAACACGAAGTTAACTTGTCATTGCATCCACCCATTGGAACTTATTCCAAACCACACACAAACCTCTAAGACAACCATAAAACACAACAAAACATCAAATGGGGAGGTTCTCTCTCTCTCTCTCTCTCTCTCTCTCTCTCTCTCTCTCTCTCTCTCCTACTTTGTTTAAATATTTTGAGCTNCCACACACAAACCTCTAAGACAACCATAAAACACAACAAAACATCAAATGGGGAGGTTCTCTCTCTCTCTCTCTCTCTCTCTCTCTCTCTCTCTCTCTCTCTCTCCTACTTTGATTAAATATTTTGAGCTCAAGTTAAACTCCTTATCCTAACAAGAATATATACATTAAATATAGTATTTAAGTATAAGTGACTTATACTTTAAGTTATATTTCATGTATAAATTGTTAGGATGTTTGAGAGTGGTTTATGATATTGAATGAAATTTAATAACCTATTGTGAACCCTAATCTAGCCCAACCATAAGCACAAATATTGAAAAAAATATTCAATCATCATGTCAATGGAATATTTCTTCACAAAATCATAAATAAAGAAAATTAAACACAAAACACAACAATATGCCTTCACGAATGCTTGATTCCACTGTCCTCATATGTTCAAGGTCTTGTGTTGAGATTGTGGGTGCTCTCATTTTTATTAGCACATTCACAAGAGGCTATGAGAGAATGGAGATGGTTGATTAATGCAAAGATATGAAAATGGAGATGATAATGGTATGACAAGGTGATGGTGATAATACAACTATGGGTTCTCAAATATCACAAGTATGGAAGGGTTTAAGTTCTCCATAAGCTCAAGTATGCAAATAGTCTAGGTAGATGTTCAAATGAGAAGAAAAACATGTTTTATAAAGTGTCATGAAAATCAAGGGCTAGTATTAAGAGGTGTTAGGAGAGTGAATAGGATTGAAGAGTAGGTATGGATAAAGCGAGAGAAAATGAAAGTGAAGGAGATTAAGAGGCCATATGAGATGAGTGGTTGAGATGGAGTGGTAGGTAGAGTATATTGACTTTAGAAATAAAAAGTCAAATGAAGAGACAAGTGCCATTCATCAAAAGGATAAAATTTGTGTAGTGATTCATGTGAATGAAGGTGATTGGTGGAAATGAAAAGAAGAGGATTGATGAATTTATACAATAAATAAAGATATTTATTACATAAATAGGGGAAAAGGGAAATGGTAAATGGCTAATCAAATAAATTATAAATTATTTAATTTTAGGATTAAAAGGCTTAGTGAATTAAATAAATAAATAAGAATATTTATTTAAATAATAGAGGAAGAGGCTGATGAATTAATTAAATAAAATAATAAATATTCATTTAATTAATAAATGAATTTCCTTGATTTCATGAGGACATCTTTAGGTGTCTACATTTTGCCCCTCTTTGAGACAATGCAGCTTGTTACATTAATTCAAAGAAAAAAAATCAATTGTTGGTACATGCCCCAGTTTGACTAGGTTGAAAGGACAATCTCTTGATAGATCGCTACAAAGATTTGGTAATGATGTTGCACAATTGATTAAGTTGCATAAACTGCGAGGATACTACACTTCTATAAAGAAGTTGAGAAAATGAGAAGAAGTTGCACATTTGATGGAAATACACAACTGATAATCATAACTGACCAATTGATTAAATTGTTTAGGGTAGCAAGATTATTGAGATGATTAGCTAATTGGGCTAGTTGATAGCTAATTGGATTAATAGAGCTAGTTCATAGTTGAGTGGATTGATTGAGCTAGTTCATAGTTGATTTGATTGATATTGATTCTAATGTAGGATAAGCTAATGCAAGATTGATTGATTGTAAGTAGAAAAGTTGATGTGATCACGCCTAGTCAGGAGATACTATACTATAAGCATGCATCAGAAGGGGCATGATCATTAGGAGCTCACATAGGTCCATGATTAACAAATCCATTGTAGCTCTGTTAGTTCCCTATGTATCAACAATATGGCAATATTTGAGAGAGAGGAGGATGTGTGTTGGGAATTGATAGTAGCCATTGTGTATATTGACATCATTGTACTTTGATACTTATATTATTTTGAGATATCTATATATGTGAGACTCTATTGTTGTACTCTATATATGTATGCATGTTTATATGTGGTTCTTATGTGACATGATGTTATAAATGATTCTATGTTATGTATGATGTCTATAGTATTTTTATATGATGTGATGTATATGCAATGATTTTAGAGATGCATGTTTCTATGAGATTGTATGATATGTGATGAAACTTAGATGTATGATTCTAGACTTAAGATTCTATATGATGAGATGATTATTATGATAATGATTATGATGTTTATGGTTTTATTGATGTTTTTCATACATATGAGACTCACTATACGATAGTTAGATTTTATTTTATATGGAGTGTTCTATTATGGGATTATGATGATGCACGTGATGGATACTAACATGTGATGTATGCAGGATGTTACATGATATTCATGACTAACATGTGGTTTTGTAGGGTATGAAACTAATGCAAGGATGATCCTATTTTTTTGGTGTATCATAATACTCCATCACTTAGCATAGGGCTTCCAATAGTGGGTGAGTGGGAGAAAAAATAGAAAAGATGATTAAGGGATATGAAAGGAAGTCAGATGGATGAAAAAGGAGATCAAATTCTTGGGATTTTTAAGCGCTATATCATCTTTGAGCTTATTATGGAAAAATGATGAGCCCATATGGATATGAAGTAGATCCAATTGAATATACATACCTTTTGCATGGAGGAATACACATTAGATAGTTAAGGGCTTCCCTTGTTCACATGTGACCCATATGTCCTTGATAATCTTAGACAACCATGTCCTAAGACAAGTCAACATGTTATTAAGGAAAATTCCACAAGCAAAAAACAAGTGAACATTCCTCATCACTATGTCTCTAGTCAAAGACATCCTAGAGATAAAATCTCTAGTTAGAGACATCTCACAGAAACTAAAACACATGTCATTAAAGATAAAAGTAAAAGAGTAATCAAAGACATAAAAAAAACAACCATCACACAAAATCATTCTTATCATAGTTGATGTGTGTAGTTTGATAGGTTGATAAGCATGTTGTTATGTCTTCTTGATCTTAGTCTCCTCATGTCATGATTTTGTTGAATTCCAAAGTTTCTCATATCTATCTAAAAAGGTGTACTTGATCCACAAATTATATATCTTTATTGTGGAGAAAAGGGAGAGAGTGATATGGGTTGATAGTGCAAGTGAAACTTTATTATGGATTTTAAGTGAAAAGATGAACATTAAAAGGTAAAGTTCTTGTAATTGTGAGGTGCCAAATATCCCAACCCATAGCCAAGATCAAGGAGATGCCTCAGTGAAGGTTAGTACTAGCTTATTATGCATGTAGAAGCGTGTGTGAGAAAGCCATGTGAAACAATCTACAAGCCATGGTGATGGTGGAAATATTATTATGATATGGAGGGAATAATGGATATGAATGGACCAAGTAGAATCTGGAGGAAGGAGGAACATAGTCCTCACACATCCAGTATCAGTTGCCCAGTTTTCACCATGGTACTTGCCCAAGGAATGACCGAAGTGGTTTTCACCATTGAACGAATTATTTCTCTTTTTTTCTTTTCTTTTTTTTCTTGATCTTTTTTCAGGACTTTTTATGATTTTTTGTATTTTTAGGACTTTTATGATTTTTAAATAATTTTTTAGGACTTTAAAGGGGGTTCTCTGAGATTCTTAGGTGTAAAACTTGTGAAAGTGTATGTTGTTGATTGGGTCATTCAATTTATCACCCTCTAGGGTAGCCAATTGATATTCTCCCAATCCATATGCATAAATGATAATGTATAAAGCAACCCAGTTAGGTTCAAATTTCCCCTTTTTCTCATGATCTTGTTGATTTAATGGATTTTCTTTTAGGACAAGATCACCAACCTCAAATGTGTGTGGATTAACTCTATGATTTCAAATTCTAAAAATACACTATTGATATGCTCTAAGATGGTTACAAGAATTCCATCTTTGTTCATCTAGTAGTTCTAACTCATGCAAGCAAGAGACTCAACAGTCCTCCTCATTAATAAGATTGCGTAAAGAGACCCACAAAAAAGGTAACTGAACCTTGATGGGAAGGATAGCTTCAAAACTAGAGACAATTACTTATGGAGTGTGCTTGTGGGTGTGTGAACACTTGTGCAATAAGCCCACAAGGTGGGGTTAAGATGAATGTGCTAGCCATGACCAACTTCATTGACTATATTTTTAAGGATTTCCAAGATGGTTTTGTTAGAGGCCTCAACCTAGCCATTACCTTTGGGGTAGTATGGTGTATAGGAGTGGTGTTGAATGTGGAACTTCTCACTGAGTTCGTGGACATATTGATTCTTGAAGGGAAAACCATTATCTGTGATGATGCAGAGGGGTACACTATACTGACATATAATATAGTTGAGGATAAATGTAGCAATTTGTTTACCAGTAACACATGTTAAGGGGACAACTTCTACCCACTTTGTGAAATAATTAGTGGTGGTGATGATGCATTTATGACTAATGGATGGAGATGGATGATTTTTGCCAAAAGGTTGAGTCTCCACTGATAAAAAGGCCAAGGTGTAGCAATTAGTTGCAATTCCTATGTAGGTGCATGTATCAAGTCTCTATGAATTTGACATTTCTTACATTTCTTGAAAGATTAATAGGAATCATTTTCCATAGTAGGTCAATAGTACCTAGTACGTAATAGTTTCTTAGCTAAAGTAGGATTGCTAGAATGTGCCCCACATATACCCTCATGCACCTCTTGTAAGGTAGTTTTGACCTTGTCATGCACATGAAATCTAAGGTACCTATTGGATATTTTTGTCACCATTAGCCCATCATAGTTAACCGATTTGAGACACTTTCATCATGGGCTATAAATTTGTCATACATGGGCTAATATGTAATGTTTGTCAGAAATTTGTTTCCAACTAATTGTGTTATCTGACATTGGTTCCCAACACAACATGTTATCATCCCTAGGGCTTAAGTCCTAACATTTAACCTTTTATTCCGTAAGTCTTTATCCCATATTATGAAATTTTGTTTACTGATCTAGCTAGTCACCTTGCCACTTATGGTTACCATCCTGATCCCCTTTGTGCCATCTATTCATTGGTGCCATCTTCTAGGTCACCTATTGTTCTGGTTCACACTCAAAGCCTTCATTATTTATCCTCTGGGCATCTCCGATTAGATCAATAAATCAACATCATGCACACTTGCATTATTATTTCAACTTGATCCCTAGAACTAAGCACACAACTGAATGGTCGATCGGTCATATCACTCATTGGCTCACTACAATTTATTCCATGTCTTGCTAAGCTCCCTAGTTCCTTTGGTTGCATCTAACATGGCTTCTAGAAATTAACATAAGCTACTCGCTGGTTCCCTGAGACTTATTTTGATTTCCACTAAGTTTTTGAGTGATGAAGTGGTGGCATTTTTCAACTTGATTTGGCTCATGTTTCCTACGAATGAACCAACTCATTATCTCATTGGGGGTTTTGTTTTGTTTTAGCGACCTCCCAAGTTGTGACATGAGGTTTCCTTCCAGTCGTATGATCCAAATGAAATTCTTCATCAATAGTTATGTTTTAATCATGTATTAGGGATTTTCTATTGTATCCTATCCCTCCATTCATGTGTAAGGCTCCTTCATCAACAATCAAGTTTCAAGTTAGGTTTCTTGGGTTTGATTTCAAATGGCCACTGCACCATAGTTCTAGATAGAGGACTAAGACTTAAATTCTTTAGCTGCTCTAATGAATCTTCCTACAGATCTGTCAACTCCAAATGATGGTGCTATAACTTCTTAGTCTCTATACACACTATTCAAAGAAGATCATACCTATTCATTTCTTGTAGAGGAATTGTTCTTTCTTACAAGCACATAATCATGCCATATTTGGTTACAGATCTATTTTAAAAGCATGGTTTTCTTCCTCGATTATTGTTGCACTCATTGGGCCACTTCCTTCCAACTCCAAGGTCAAGGTACACACTAAGAGATCATTTTTTTGATCTAATTTGTATGATTTTTCACCCTACAACCTAACCCTAGTCTAGTTAGGGTTTGAACTCAAATGTTTCATCTGAGTTATGCATGATCTACAAAGGTGAGTTTATAATATAATTTTTGGGTTCTCTCTTATTCTATTGTAGTAGGTATGATCTACAACTATAAATTTTCCTTTGCCTTAATAAAAAATCCTTTTTTACCTCTTCTCTCAGTTTGATTTATTATGCAATTTTCTTGCTTTGTATTAATTATTTCTTTTCTATCTTTTAAGTTTGTATGTCATGTCTAATGTTTTAATGGATGTTTTAGTGTGAATGTGTCTTTCCTTGAAACATCTCATTAGTTCTGACCTGTGTATGAGTCCTTGGATGGTATATTAGAGTTGAGATCTATGTATGTTGGGTGCTTATTGATGTTATGTGCAGTCATAAGCTGGGATAAACCATATTTCAATCTGGTCCATCACCCCCTTTACTTCCCTGCAACATCTCTTCCTTTTTCGCTTAAAGTTGTTAGGTTAGGTTAGTAGTAGGGTTTTTGGTGTAAAGTTGGTTTAACATGTCATGTTTATTTGTTTAACATGAGAGGTTTAACACATCGTATTGGGCTAGTTCAACACTACACCCTGATTGGAAAGGAAGTCAATCTTCTCCAAAGATTCAACCTCACACGTGAAAGGTACCACACTTTGAGGTTATTTCCATGTTTCACAAGGTTTCTTGGGGGTCATACCCCAATCATGGGTACAAACTTTTGTAACAATAATTTTTGGCATGCTCGGTGCTTCAAGTCAAATAAACAGTCCATTGGTTAGCTAGTAAAAATTTCATTCACCAGGAATTTGGGTGTTTTCCTCAGTGTCATCTACCTTTGGAAGCAATTTGTTTCAAACACCATGGTGACTCTAAGTGCACATCTACAAGTTTTGAGAAGTCCTAGTGCTGGCATGTGATAAAGATCAATTTTGGTCTTCTATGATTTTTAATTTTTATATGAAATTGTTTATTTGAATGCCCTAACATGGAGCCTTTTCATAGAGATATATCCTATCATCCCCATTATCATGATAATTCTACCCCTTTCCCTCCTACTATGAATATCAGTATGAACCTCAGCCGTGTTTTTGCTTAGATCATTTTGCAACATCAAATGTTCAACATGTCTCATATGCTTGTCACCCTCCCAATCATGCTCAATCCTCCATACAACCTCAAATCTCAAATTTTATGGGGATTAATGTTCTTTAAGATAAGTTTATGAACCTTTTCTTTAAGTTTACGAGCCTAGGCCAGGTTTTCAATTGGTTGCAATCCAATCCCCTCTATATAAAAGACATGGATTGTCATGAATTGAGAACTCTTTTGTGGGGTTGGGATAGAATGTTGCATCATGTTAGAAGATGATAAGGGTTAGATATGTAGCAGAAGGAACTGTCTTACTTATTCCTTGAACTATTAATGTTATTATCTAGAAGAAAACACCTCGATAGGGTTGTAGAAATTAAAGCAATAGTTGGAGGCACAATATTAAAGGTAACATGAGGAAGAGATGGAGGCCAAATAGAGATATTTTGAGGGAACACTTGCGAATCAAGTTGCTACAATAGATGAAAAAATGAGACTTAAGATATCTCATTTGTAGACGCAAGAAGTAGAGGCAACCCATTTGCCTAAATTTTTCATTCTAATGTTCAGGAAGCTCTCTCCATCACATGAGCCTCCTATATTGGAAAATCCAAGTTTCCAAGGTTCTCAGCCTACTGCTGAAAACTCTCCACTCCATGTACAATAAATCTCACCCTCTCAACTTTCTATGCCTAATACCATTTCACTCTTTAAGGGTGGACTGGTTGTGTGGAGTACTAATTGTCTTAACATATCATTTTGGGAGGATAAGACAAAACTGAAATTTCCATGGGAAGAGTTACAATTTGTTTTTCATGAGCATTCACATGGGCTAGAATTGAAGCAACTAAAGGAGGAAAAAGAGGAGTTTCAAGAGGACACTTAGAAGGTTGTACCCATACAAACCTCTTTGTAGATGAATATTGAACACATAGAAGAGGATCCAGTCATCTTCTTCCCTCCTTTTTTGAGGGAGAAAAGAAAGACAAAAAATTTATCCCTGCCCTTGTGGAACAAATCTTGGCTTATGATCCTTTGCAAGAATTAAAGGGTTTGCTGTAAGAAGGAGAAGAAAAAAATCAATCACTATAGTGGGAAGTCCTCTATGGTATGGAAGATAAGATAGAGGATTCCAAGGATATCCTTTTCCTTGAGGAAGAACATACTAATATGCATGAGGTTATTCCTCAACATATGCATATTATTATAGTAGAGCAAGAGGAATATGATGAAGAGGATATTTTTGGGAAGATCTAGAAGTATTTTGCATTGAAGATTGTTGGAGATCATGCATATATGTGCTAACATTGATGTTTTTTCAATGATGTCAACATATTATTACTATTGATGATAGTGTTCCTATTATGTTCAGTAAGAAGATTGTTTTGGTATGACTACTATATTGAAGATCAGATGTTGCAAAGGTACATATGGTTTCATGGATGCCTACACTTAATCTATTTATGCAGGAGCATCTTGGGTTGTTGGAAATATTGCATCAACCAAAAATATTTTGTTTTCCTATTTTCTTGTTTGATCACTCTCTGAGGTTCTTTCTACGATCATTCAATTTGGATTTTTTGTGGTTATGATACATATATCATGTTCATGGAATCACACCAAACCTTCTCCCAGGTTCGCACAACATTTGGTTGTTTCACGCATGAGATAGTGCATATTGTTGGTAGGATTGTCTTGTTCTTCATGTTTTCTGGTCAGTTTCTGGTGTTTTTGATCTCGCAAAGGTTTTCCCGATCGACGAATCTTAAAAAATTAGTTATTGATGATGTTATGTGTGTGGCCATCCTACTTGAGGGATCATGATCCATGTACCACCCATTGGAGGAAGATCCTTATGATTTTAGGTCTTGACTTGTTTGTTGTAATATATTTTTCTCTACACTGGGAATGTAATTTTTCTTCGTTGACCTGATGTTTGCAAAGGATTTAAAAAATATTGTAATTGATTTCCAGAGGGGGAGGGAACAAAGAAACACAAAATAGAACCTTAGCACGTGTAAGCATATGATCTATAGATTGGAAAAAATCAAGTACCTATGGAAGGTTCATGTAGTTTCTATTATAGGAAGATTGTATAAAAATATAACATATTGAAGGTTCGAATCAAGCATGTATGCATGAAATGTATTGCTTCTTGCTATAGTTTCATGTAACTGATTTTATGCTAATAAGGAGGCTGATCTTGCATTCATTTTACCTTATTCTCCTATGGACTTATGATGTGTGACTCTTGCTACAAGGATTTGTTGGACTCTATGTGTTTCCACTATCCTTGACTGCATAAAGTGGCATTAGAGCAAGGTTTTTAAGCCTAGGGTTTTCTTGTGGGGTGGTGGAAGTGAGGATCTAACCTACAACTGCTGAAGATTGTGAAGATGGCTAGAAGAAATGATAGAGGAGGAGAAAGGAATGCAGATCCAACTATCTTGGACATGTTGACACAAATTGCTACTAGATTGGAAGCAATGGAAATAGATCAGAGTAGAGGAAAACACATTGAAGAAGCAAGTGATGAACAAGGAGATGAACAAAATCAGGCAAGGGAAGGAGTGAACAATGAGGAACAACTGAAGTTGAATCAAGAGGAAGATAAGTTCATCAGAGCCTTGACCAATGTGAACAAGAGACCTCATTTCAATCCACCAGACTATCATGGTAACCTTGATTATCATGAATTGATAGATTGGATCACAAATATGGAAAATAAATTTTAAATTGAAGGGACTAGTGAGGAGAAGAAGGTAAAATATGATTTTACAAAGTTAAAAGGGCATGCATCCTTATGGTGGGAACATTTGTAGACAAATCGACAAAGGAGGGGTAAAAAAAAGATCAAATCTTGGGATATAATGGTGAATAAATTAAAAGCTAAGTTCTTGACTGAAGATCACCAAGTGAATCTATTTTGGAATTTGAATATTTTGAAGTAGAGGCACCTAAGTATTAAAGGTTATACTGAGGAGTTTTACAAGCTGAATATTAGATCCAGTCATGTAGATGATGAAGCTAAACAAGTTTCTTGCTACCTTAATGGTTTAAGGGTGTCAATACATGATGAAATTGGTTTGATACAAGTTAGGAGTGTGGAAGAATATTACAAGTGGGCTTTTAAGGATGAAGAAAAGTTGAACCAAAGGCATGAAAAAAGGTAAAGAGGTAGTGGAGGAAGGTTTCAGAGAGGCCGATCTAGTACTAATGCTGGAGGAGGTAGATCTTCTATAGATTAGGGAAGAAGTGAGTCAAAAGCTAAGGATAATAATCACTACTAGAGAAATGACATAAGTTCCTATTGCAATGAAGGACAAAGTAGTGGTGATTGAAGGAAGTTCAGTGACACTTGTTTCAAATGTGGTGAAGTAGGATATCGAGCCTTTAAATATAAATAAGGAAACCCTGAGAAGAAGGGAGAAAGTAGTAGGTGAACAATATTTGTAGATGAGGAGTCCACTAGATTAGTAAAAAATAGCCAAGTAGAGAATGGAGAAGCCTTGATAACTCAGAGAACCCTATACCAAGGAGAGTAAGATATAAAACCATTACAGAGCAAGAATTTTTTTCGAACCAGGTACTAGGTAGAAGAAAAGGTGGGAGAATTTGTCATAGATAGTGGTAGTTTTGATAATCTTTCCTCAGAGGATTTGGTTGACAAATTGAAGTTGCAGAGATTGAAGCATCCTAAACCCTATCAGATCACATGGATTCAAGATGAACACAAGGTACTGGTAAGAAAACAATGCCTAGTTAAATTTAAGATTGGAAAGTATTATAATGAAGTTTTGTGTGATATTATGTGTATAGATATGTGTCATATCTTGTTGGGTAGACCATGACAGTAATATAGGAAAGCTATACATGATGGTAGGAAGAATGTGTACACCATTGTTGCTAATGGAATGAAGCAAAAGTTATTACCCTTAGAAGAACCCCTTAAGAGTGAAGTGTGTACTAGTGCTCAAATTGGTTTAGTGGATTGAATGAAGTTCTTAGATGGCATGAGGCATGATAATGTGTGTTTTTATTTAGTAGCCAAGGATTATAGGGAGATTGTATCGGAAGAAGAACATCCATAAGAAATCATTGGATTGCTGAATGGGTATGAAAATTTCATATCAGATAATGTTCTAGATGGAATACCACCTATGAGAAGTATTAGACATTGTATGGATTTGGTACCAGGTGCTAGTTTTCCAAACAAGGCAACATGATACCAACAGAAAATGAAGAGATCAATAGGAAAGTGAAAGATTATTTATAGTGAGGATTAATTAGAGAAATTATGAGTCCATGTGCACTAGCTATAGTCTTAGCACCGAAGAAAGATGTACAATGGAGAATGTGTACAGATTCTAGAGCTATCAACTGGATCACAATCAAGTAGCAGTTTCCTTTTCCAAGGATGGATGATTTTATGGATTGTTTGAGTGGAGATAGATATTTCACCTAGATAGATTTGAAGAGTGGATATCATCAGATTAGGTTTAGGGAAGGTGATGAGGGGAAGATCACATTCAAGACAAATGAAGCATTGTATGAAAGGTTGGTAATGCATTTTGGGTTGACTAATGCACCAAGTACTTTCATGAGGTTAATGAATGAAGTTCTGAAGAAATTATTAGGTAAGTTTTTCATTGTGTATTTGGATGATATATTGATTTTCAGTAAGAGAAAAGTTGAACATTTGATGCATGTTAGACAATTATTGTAGAGGTTAAGGGAAGAGAAGTTACTAATAAATCTCAAGAAGTGTATTTTCATGAAAGATGAATTAGAATACCTGGGATTTGTAATATCTATTGAAGGATTAAAGATGGATATTGAGAAATTAAAATCCATTATTGAGTGACCTACACCAAAAAATGTTGGAGAAGTAAGATCATTTCATGAGTTGGCTAGTGTTTATCGAAAGTTCATTAGGAACTTTAGTTCAATTTGTGGACCAATGACTGAGATCGCGAGGGGAGATAAGAAGGAATTCAAGTGGACACATGGAACATAGAATAATTTTGAATTGATGAAGTAGAAGGCGACAGAACAACCAATATAAGCTTTACCTGATTTCAATAAGGTATTCCAAGTAGATTGTGATGCTAGTGGAAATGCAATTGGAGCTGTCTTGAGTCAAGAAAGGGGACACGTTGCATATTTTAGTGATGATAAAAGAAGGTATTTAGTATATGATTAGGAATATTATGCCATAATACAATCCTTGAAGAAATGGAGACAATATTTTTTACCTAGGGAGTTTGTACTTTATACTGATCATCAAGCATTGAAGTACTTGAGAAGCCATGGTAAGTTAAATCAAAGACATATGAAATGGGTTGAATTCATAAGAGTTATATATTTGTGTTGAAATATAAAAGTGGTGTGTCAAATAGAGTTGTTGATGCCTTGAGTAGGAGAAGAGCTTTGCTGACTGAAATGAAGTTTGTAGTATTAGGATTTGATGAATTAAAATCATTGTATAAGGATGATCTAGACTTCACAGAACCTTGGAAAGCTTACAAAGAACCTATTTTTGTAGACAAAAGTAAGTGGTTAGATTATTTTATTCAATATGAAATATTTTTAAAAGGAAGTTAGTTATGTATACCCAAAAGGTCTATGCGAGATAATCTTATTAAGGAGAATCATAGTGCATGATTGGCAGGGCATTTTGGCATTGATAAGACATTAGATTCGGTAAGTGAAATTTACTTTTGGCCGTAAGTTCAAAAAGATGTGTGTAGTTTTGTTCAACATTGCAAAGTTTTCCAAGTTGCAAAGGGTAATAGTTAGAGTGTGGGATTCATGTATACACCTTTGATAGTACCAATCAAACCTTGGGAAGATATCAACATGGATTTTATACTTGGTTTTCCAAAGACACAGAGGGGTCATGATTCAGCCTTTGTCATCATAGACAAATTTTCTAAGATGACACATTTCATACCTTGTAAGAAGACTACATATGCAATGCATGTAGAAGATTTATATTTCAAGGAGAATGTGATATTGCATGGATTACCTAAAACCATAGTTTTAGACTGTGACAGTAGGTTTGTTGGATTTTTTGGAGAGCACTTTGGAAGAAGATGAAGATTGACTTAAGGTACAGTTCTACTTTTCATCCACATACTGATGGATAGATTGAGGTTGTGAGCAAGATTTTAAGAAACTTGTTAAGATGTTTAGTTAGAGACAAGTCGGGGAATTGGGATTTAGTCTTGCATAAAGTAGTGTTTGCATGTAATAGTTCAGTAAACATGAGTACATGAAAGACACCATTTGAGATAGTTACTAGTTTTAATCCTAAGGGAGTGGTAGAATTGAGAGATATCAGTCATGATGTTAAGAAGAGTGTTGAAGGAGAGGAATTTGTAGAAGTTATGAAATCATTACATGAAGGAGTTAGATAACATTTGGAGAAAAGGAATCAAGCCTATAAGGGGAGAGCGGACATGAAGCAAAGACATACAAAATTTAAAGTAGGAGATGAAGTCATGATGTATTGCAGAAGGGTATATTTATTTTTGGTACTTATAACAAGTTGAGAATGAGGAATTTGTGGCCTTGTAAGATCTCAAGGAAATTTGACTCTGGAAATGCACATGAAGTAGAGTTACCATAAGATATGGATATATCATCTATATTCAATGTTGTTGATTTCTATGAGTATCATGAATCAGATCAGTGATGGATTGGATGCTGAACAAAAATATCCTAAGAAGTAGATGGATCAAATAGAGGAGGTTTTGGATAGCAGAGTTGGTAGAAGTACAAGGAGTAAGCAATATATGGAGCATCTTGTCAAATGGAAGGATAAACCAGTGGAAGATTCTTCATGGGTTTCTCAGGCTGATGTTGACCATTTTAGTTTTCCTTTGGCTCCAAAAAAGTGAGAGGATCACTTTTAAAATAGATCTGGGTGTCTGATGTAGGAGCATCTTGGGTTCTTGTAAATCTTGCATCAACCAAAAATATTTTGTTTTGTTTCTTTCTTGTTTGATCTATCTTTGAGTTTCTTTATGCAATCCTTCACTTTGGATTATTTTTTGGTTGTGATCCATACAATGTGTTTTTGGCATTGTAATGAACCTTCTCTTGGGTTTGCGCAATATTTGGTTGCTTCACACATGAGATCTTGCATATTCTTGGCAAGACTGTATTGTTCTTCATGTTTTCTGGCTAGTTTCTGGTGTTTGTGATCTCACAAAGGTTTTCCCAATTGACACAGCTTAATGATTCATTTCTCAATGATGTTACGTGTGTGGCCAACCTACTTGAGAGATTGTGATCCATATCCCACCCATTGGAGGAAGATCCTTATAATTTTGGGTCCTGACCTATTTGTTGTAATATATTTTTATTTGCATTGGGACATGTAATCTTTCTTGGACGACCTGATGTTAAGGCTTTAAAAACTCTTGTAATTGATTTCCAGAGGAGGAGGGAACAAAGAAACACAAAATATAACCTTAGCACCTGTAGGAATCTGATATATAGATTGAATGAAAGAAAGTACCCGTGGAAGGTTCATGTAGTTGTTTTTGTAGGTAGATCATATAAAAAGATAACATATTGAAGGTTCCAATCAGACCTATATGCTTGGAATGTATTTATTCTTGTTGTAGCTTCATGTAACTGATTATATACTAATAATGAGGTTGATCTTGCATTCATTTTACCTTGTTCTCTTATGGGATTTTCTGTGTAACTCTTGTTGCAAGGTTTTTTTGGGCTTTATGAGTTTCCACTATCCTTGACTGCATCATCTATGTCAATTTATAGAGGTTTACATGTTAATTTGAGTGAGTTATGATTGATTCATGCTAGTGATTCTAAAGATATGTATGAACTTATTGATATTAATCATGATTTAACTACTACATTTAAAAAACAATTATCTCTTATTCTTAGTGACAAATAAAGTGAGTCATCCTTAGAGAATGGTCCTTGTTCAAAACTGGAAATAGTTCCATATACTATGCTTGACATTTCTCGTCTTGCATGTTGTCCACCTTCCCTAAATGAGAAAAATTGAGATGGGGGGAGGTGATATGCTTGACTATCTCCTCTTGTATGGTGGATTCTTTTGTGTTTACATGTTGTAATGCACTTTCTTCGTGATGTGCCTCTTGTTATATGTTTTATTTATATTTCTTTAGATGACCCTTGTTGCTCCATTGGCGCAAGGTGATAAATGAATTGACCTATTGTGACATTCTTATATTTGTATCTTATTTCTTCTATATGTTGTATACATGTTATATCATGGATGTGTTATTGTTTATAAATGTGCCTTTGTGTTGTCTATTTGGGGATGAAAAAAAGTAGTAGATACCATTATTTTTGGTCTCTGAAATGTTGGACCAAAAAGACTCTTCCCTGTATATTTTATGTGATCGTCTTCCATTGTGATTGCAGTTCTACTACCTTTGGGGGATGATGTCAAATTAATTTTGATATACATGAGTTATCATATGATCATACTAATCCCAGAGTTAGTAGATCCTTTTTGTTCTATTTTTGTCATGTGTTTTATTTCCCTTGGTTTGTCATTACTTGGGGTCATCTCATAGTGGAAACATCTCTTATGGGTGCATGTATGCTCTATTAAAGAAATTTATCTCATTAAGGAATTTCCAATTGCATTAAAGTAGGGGCATACAATTCCATCTTTTACAGCTTCACATGACCCATAGTAGGTCTAAATATTACTAGGCTAGTTGTTCATCTCTCTATCTCTCTCTTAGATTTAATCAGGGCCTAAGTTAGTTGGGGTTTTGGTGTCTCCTTGTTTCCTTGACCTTGATAAGTTTTTTCTTATGCATTGATATACTTTATCATGAGCATGAGTTTGTCTTATACTCCTGCCAAAGTGGGGGCTAATTTTACCATCCTAAAAAGTTAGCACCTATAATTAGATGCTTTATTAGGCCCCATTTTAGAGATTTTAAGATTTCATGTCTGTTATGCTTGATCCAATAACTTG
Source organism: Thuja plicata (assembly GCA_018584345.1). Classification (NCBI taxonomy): domain Eukaryota; kingdom Viridiplantae; phylum Streptophyta; class Pinopsida; order Cupressales; family Cupressaceae; genus Thuja; species Thuja plicata. The sequence continues at coordinate 83,181 of MU214621.1, read as the reverse complement.
GCTTCACTTATTCCAACATCTTCCTATCATTCCAAACTCCCCATTTGAATTTGAGATTATTTTCCTAGGTATAGATTGCCCAGGGAATTCTATACATAGGTATACAAAAACCAAGATGTTGTATACCCTGACATTTGGGCCCAAATTTTAATTGGTGGCCTGTTGCAATGTTTTAGCAAGATTTTCAGATTTGTGGTTAACCTATGTTAATTTTGATACCCAAATTTTTTTGAGAGTTATATAAGTGGCCTATCTCTCCTCATTTTGGAGATCTATCTAAAAGAAATAAAGTGCAATAAATTCAATATTTATAAGATATAGAGAAAATCTTAAGAACACTCAAGCAATCAAGTTCAATTTTTAAGCATTCTTGAAGCATCCTATGATATTTTAAACTTAAACTTTTCCATTTTAGCAAACATATTTACCATGGTGGCCAAATAGAGGAGTTCTCAATCAAGAAAGAAGATCCTTTTGTCCATCTACATGCACACACTTCATCCATTCTTTAAAGAAAGAGTCTATCAAACATAACAACATTGAAGATTTTAGTGTGGCATTCATAGATCCATGTATTTGTGAAAGACATCCGTGATTCCTTCCTTCATTCCAAGGTTCAAACAACTACTTTCAAGAAACATACAAGCATATTTGCATGAATATGTGTGGTCTAAATATTCATTCATGAAGGTATATTCATTTACAAGGTAGATCTAATATTTACCTTTACATTCACATGCTTTTCTTTATGCAATTTCATTTCAATTTCAAGGTTGATTCCTAAAGCAGATTTTGATCAAGGAAAACCCATTTCAACCCAACATTTTTTTTTTGTGTGGAAGAAGACGTAATGAAGCTGCTATAAAAATCTAGAAAGTACATGATCTGAGAGATTGTCCTCAAAATTTCTAGACAAAAGTGCATAGTATATAATGGATAGGATGTTTTGTACCCATGTATACATCAGCTAGGACATTTTGTACATGAGTATACAATAGCCAAAACATTCTATACCCTTCAAATATACTTTAAACTGAAACCACAAGTAAAATCTAGTCTCTTGTAGTTTTAGGTCACTGTAGGTTACTGTGCAATTTATATTTGTTTATTTTTGCCGAATCTTGTCAATTATGCTTACTTAGCCTTCTATCTTTCTCTATTTAGTCATATTCCCTCAAATCCAACTTATCTTAACTCATAAATCACAAAGGATCATTGAACCTACTTAGTGCTAAGTGCTACTTGAGCCTATTAGGTCATTTTCCTTTCGATTATACACTAGGGAAAGGGTGGAAAAGACCTCTATTTCTTGTGCAATCAATTTTCTTATTGTACAAAAATGACATTCAAATATTTTCCTAGAGTTACTTCCATTATGGTGGAGGCTTCTATTTGTTAGGAAAGAAAGGTTTGGAAATCCCTTTTTGAATGTCAAATTATTAGGGGAGAGAAACATGGGTGACTTTGAATTCCAATTACAAAGATGCACAACATAGAAATAAAGTAAAAAGATAAAATAAACAAACTTAGAATAAAGCACTAGAATTACATGGGAAAAACCTTATGGGTAAAAAAACCACACACTAAGCAGAAAGATCTTATATTACAACAAAATGAGTTTACATACGAGTTTAAAGACTTCTCTGATGTTTACACTGTCTCTATTTTTTAGCAATACAAACAACTTGATTTCCAAGTTTCTACAGATGATAGTCTCTTGACTCACTGCAACTTACCGAGCATTAGTTCATCAAGAATTGATTTGTCATGGTCATTTAATGTTACTGATAAGAAATGGTTTATTTTAATTTTCCTCTCTATTCATTTTCCTTTTGTATCATCCCATTGAAGAGCCATAGATAATTTACACCAAGTTCCCAAGGTTCCAGGATAGACCAATCACACTTCTTGATTAATCCTCTTTAGATGTCTCAGCAAAGTCAATATGAGTCCAACCATGGTCCCCATCTTCCACTTAATGGATCATCAAGGTAGGTTTGGTTTTCACCAAAACACTTCACACTAACTATTAAACACAAATGCTACTTTGATAATGTTTTCCGCCAATTTTTTATCATATCCCATGGATATCTCCATTGAAGAGAGTAAGGAATTTGCCAAATCCATTAAAGAATTTTACCAATGATCATAATTACATTGAAAATGGATTTCACCAAGATAGAACCGATGTTTCATCGATATCATCTTCATTAAATAAAATAAGGACTTTGATAAAGCCCTTAAGACATTCCATGACCACCAATGCTCCATAAAAAATAGCTTGTTGCCAGAATGAAACAATTGTTATATTGATGTGAGATTTATTTGTGTAGATAGTAACCTCAATAGAGCTTTCTCATGTCACATCAAGACCAAAGTTACTTTGACAACAATTTATTGACAAGACAACCAAGTATTACAATGATAGGAGGTAATTAGAGAAAGTTATGATGTTGATAAAAAATTCATATGTCTCATTGAGCATTGATGTTACACAAAAAACTATCCATTGCCAAAAAAATCATCCTGTTACATCTCTATTGACCTTATCGATATAGGTAGTGGTTTCAAAAATACCTTTAGACTATTTCATCAATCACCTTAGCTACACTGATAACCATGTATCACCAAGGCTAATATAATGTTCCATCAAGTACTCATCCAAGGCTTGATCCCTCTTATCAACAAGATAATTGAGAGTTCTTACAAAAAAAACAACCTTGAGATATTTGGCTAGTAAGTTTGAGATATCCTTCCTAAAAAATCTCCCACTTGATGAAGAACTTATTGGAACCTCCAGAACATTCATAAACTAATGAGAATAATGGGCACCAAGGCCCATTAAGTTGGTACACAATTTGAACTTAGTTATGCTCCCATGCTTCATTAACGCATCTACACCATTCTTCAGAGTTTCTAATTTTTCTAGATTTACCTTTGCATCTTCCCCCATGTAAGAAATAAAGTGATACTATACATCAATATGTTTTTTCCTGGCATGAAAAGCAGGATTGTTTGCCAAACAAATGACACTTTGAAGAATTTTTTTTATATCTCTCAAGAATAGTATTTATATACTTACTCTAATTGAGCCAATTTTTTCTATTATTTATGTTCCTTCTGATTTCCATCACTGGAATATTGTAATGTCCCCGCCAGGGAACCCATAAGGAATCAGGTCTATGACCTAAAATTACAATTAACAATTTTTTTTTTCTAACATTCTAACTTAACATCATTACCATTTACAAAAACATTCCTTAAGGTTCCCTTAATGAATTCAATTACCATTATTAAATATTTCATTTTATTACTTAATCGAGCAAA
>MU214621.1:23579-70047 GCA_018584345.1 Thuja plicata | reverse complement strand
GAAGTTATGGTGAGTTGTAAGAGGTTCGGTTTAAGCAACTGTCTCAAGAAGGATCATTCTCACATATAGCTCTTCCTAATTTCTAGTGAGCATAACCAGGACTTGATAGGGTTGGAGGGACATTACAAATATACCTAGATGCACCTAGATTTTTCATTTCAAATCGTGACGACAATTTAGATTTTGATTCTAAAATCATACCCTTACCATTCTCAATGAACAACATGTCATCTACATACAGAGAAATGATAAGAAAATGACCATTCTTAGTTTTAAATACACACAATTATTTGACTTTGATCTTACAAATCCCAATGAAAACAAAATGGTGTCAAACTTTTGGTACCACATTCTAGGCGACTATTTTAGACCATAGGGAGATTTCTTTAACTTGCAAATCAAAGATTCTTTACATTTTTCAACAAAGTACTCAGACTAAGACATATAAATTTCTTCCTCCAAATCACCATGAAATAATTCTATCTTCACATCCATGTGTTCAATCTCAAAATCATATGCTTCTACAAATGACAAAATAAATCTAATAGACACTGGCTTATTTATAGGAGAGAATATCTCTCCATAATCAATTCCCTCCACTTGGGAATAACCTTTTGCGACCAACCTTTCTTTATAATTTTCCACACTTCCTTCCAAACCAATCTTTCTTTTTAATACCCATTTAAAACCAATAGGTTTTTGACCTTCAAGAAAGGGAACCAAATCCCAGGTTTTATTCTTCTTCAATGATTCTATTTCTTCATTCATGGATTCCAAATAGGAATCTGAATCAAACATTTTAATTGCCTCTATTCTAGGCTCATCAATATGTGTAATTAAAGCATAGGTATAATTAAAATCTAACATAGAGAATCCATACCTATCAGGTTGATGCCTCTCACATGTAGACCTCCTTAATAAATACATGAGGTGGAGGTTCTTGTTCTTCTTCTTGTTGTAAACTTTTAGATATGCTTGAGCTCTCCTCACTTTCAAGTACACATGGAGTTCATAGTTCCTCCTTTTTTAGAGTTAGAGGAATTTCAACTACATTTTCCTCTTTATTATTCTTCTCTGACTATAGATCTACAAAGAAGGATTCCAACTCATCAAAAATTACACTTCTGTTTTACATTACCTTCTCAGTGATAGTATTCCAAAGCTTGTATCCTTTCACACCAATTCCATAACCAATGAAGACACACTTAACAAATTTTTTCCTCTAATTTAGATCTATTTACATTTGGCACATGAGCATATGCCTCACAGCCAAAGACATGAATATGTCTCAGAGAGGACTCCTTAAAAGAACATTCTTTCATAGGAATTTTTCCACCAACACCGACGTGGGAGATTTGTTTAATAGGTAAAATATTGTAGCTACAGCCTCAACCCAGAACTTTTTCTCCATACAAACACCTCTCAACATACTTCTTGCCTTTTCCAGAAACGTTCTGTTTAACCTTTCAGTAAATCCATTTTTTGTGGAGTGTAAGGTGTAGTTTTATGCCTCTTGATTCCATGATCTTTGCAATACTATTCAAAATCTGTTGAGAAAAACTCACTGCCATTATCAGTCCTTAAACATTTAGTTTTTCTACCAGTATAGTTTTCAACCAAGTTTTAAAACCCTTTGAATCGATTGAATACTTCTGATTTACTTTTTAGAAAAAAATTCAAACGCCCTTCTCAAATAATCATCTATGAAAGAAACATAGTATCTAAAATTTGATAATGAAGGAACATCCACTGGACCAAAAACATCAGAGTGAATATAGTCCAACAAACCATAAATATTATGAGGACTAGAATAAAATGAAACATGGTGTTGCTTTCCATATATGTAATATTCACAAAAATCAAACTCAAAATTACAATCATCAAGCCCCTCAACTAGGTTTTTATTTTTTTTAGAGATTCTAAGTTCTTTTCCCCTATATGACCGAATCTATGATGCCAAAACATAGTTTTATTTGCAAAAATTTTACCTCTAAAGGACTTGCAATGTTCTCCTTACCAACAACATTCTGTGACTTTACAAAGACACTATTACATTGAACATCTTGTGCATCCAACTTGTATAGAGTGTAATTTTGTATTCCCTTGACCAAAACTATTAAGCCTTTAGTCATTTTGCAACCACTATTTCAGAAAGTAGCTTGCACGCCAACATCATTTAGCTTACTCACAGAGAGAAATTTTTGAGCTAGACCTAGTATGTGCATAAGTCCATGAATTCCCTTGATCCTTCCAATAGGAAACTGAATTCCAACTCTTCCACGACAAAAATTTTCAAGGGTTGAATCACTAGCCAGGTACACCTTCCCACCATCTTATTTTTCATACTTTTTGAGCCACTCTTTGTGCGAAGTCATCTGGAAAGATGCACCTAAGTCAATTAACAAGATATTGTCTGATGAGTGAGTTTCCAAGGCAACAATGAAGGCATCAACATCACTCTGAGAAGACCCATTATCATAAGTACACTTCTTGTTATTTTTCTCCTCTTTGAAATCCTTTTAGATATGGTTTACAGCCTACAATTCCAACACTTTTTGTTGGAATTCTTACTAGGATACTTTGATTTCTCTTGTGGCTTGTATTTGGAATTCTTTCCCTTTTGGCCTTTTTCCTTTGATCTTCCCCAAATAACAAGAGTCTCCTTGGACAAATTAGAATGTTTCCTTCATGCTTCTTCTACCATCAGTGAAGAAACCACTTCTTCTATTTTGAAATTGGTTATTTTGCTTCTAATAGCTATCACTAGATCCCATGTGTCAGTAAAGGAACGTAACAAAAGCATACAATGATCCTCATCATCAATTTTTACACCTAAAAAAGAAAATTTTGCAACAATCATGTTGAAAGTATTAAGATGATCTACAATAGATGTACCTTCATTCATATTCAAAGACTAAAAATTCTTCCTCAATAATAACTTGTTTACCAGAGATTTTCTTTGATAAGTATCACTGATTTTATTCCACAAAGAAGCCAAGTTTTATCCTCATGAACATTTAACATAATATAATTGGCAAGATAAAGCCAAATCCAATCCTTTAGCTTTTCTATCTACAATGTCCCAAACATCATATTGCATGCCTGAAGGTTTATTTCCAAACACTATAATCTAGAGATCTCTATCCACCAAAAGATCTTCCATCTTAACCTTCTACAACTCATAACTTCTACCATCAAACTTCACAACATCTACTCTTCTTGATGTGCTTGCTATCTTAGCCTGTAATATTGATCACCAGTCCTACTGTAAGACTCCCATTACAGAAATGATACAAAATACTTGTCATACCCACAAAGATAACACATTTGGACAAGATCTTATACCACTTGTTAGGAAAGAAAGGTGCATAAATTCCTCTATAAATATCAATTTCTTATGGGAGATAAGAAGGGAATACTTTCAATTCAAATTACAAAGATTCACAACATAGAAATAAAGTAAACAAGATAAAATAAACAAAATTAGGATATAATACTTGAATTACGTGGGAAAACCCTTATAGGTAAAAAACCCACACACCAAGTAGAAATATCTTGTATTACAACAAAATGAGTTTATATACAAGTTTGCAGACTTCTCTGATGTTTACATAGTCTTTATTTTTCAGTAATACAGACAACTTGATTTCCAAGTTTCTACAGATGATAGTCTCTTGACTCTCTGCAACTAACCGAGCATTAGTTCATCAAAAATTGATTCATCATGTCCATTTTTATGTTATAGATTGGAAATAGTTCATTTCAATTTTCCTATCTCTTCAACTTCGTTTTGTATCATTCCATCAAAGAGACATAGAGAACTTACACCGATTTCCTAGGGTTCTAGGATGGACCCATTACACAACTTGATAAATCCTCTTTTATAGTCTCAACAAAGTCAATACAAGTCCAACCATGGTCCCCACCTTCCACTTAATGACTCATTAAGGTAGGTCTAGTTTTTTCCAAAAAAATTCACACTAACTATAAAAAATAGATGCTACTTTATAATGTTTATCCCCAAGACTTTATCACATCTCATCAATATCTCTATCGAAGAGATTAAGGACTTTGCCAAAGCCCTTAACACATTTCACCCATGACCGTAGTTACATCAAAAATGGATTTTGGAAAAGACAAGACCGATGTTTCATAAATATCATCTTCATCAAAGAAAATAAGGAATTTGATAAAGCCCTTAAGGAATTCTATGACCACCGAAGTTCTATCCAAAACCATTTTTTGCCAGAGAAAAATAATTGTTATATCAATATAAGCTTTTTCAGTGTAGGTAGTAACTTATGCAGAAATTTCTCATTTCACAACGAGACCAAAGTTAATCTGACAATAGTTTAAATCAAAAAGACTACCAAATTTTACATTGATAGCAGGTCATCAGAGAAAGTTATGATGTTGATAATACATTTAGACATCTCACCGAGCTTGATGTTACACTGAAAACGGTCCATCACTAAAAAAATACCCTATTACATCAATATTGACCTTATCGATATAGGTAGTGGTTTCAAAAAGAACTTTAGACTATTTCATCAATCAACTCAACTACATTGATAGACATGTATTTCCAAGACTGATATAATGTTCCATCGAGAACTCATCAAAGACCTGATCCTGGTCATCAACAAGATAATTGAAAGGTCTTATAAAAAAACCAACCTTTAGAGATTTGGCTATTAAGTTTGAGGTATCCTTCCTCAACAATATTAAGGATTTAACATCTAGGTTGGTAATATTTCAGCTACAATCTATCGGTAATAAATCATAGCTACTTGAGAAGCATCATCATGAGAAAGTAGTTTATGTAATAGACAAGTTAGACAATTAATAAACTCTTCCTCTTCTGGATCTAACCCATATGAGTTTTGATTAATATAGCCTAGGATATCATCTTTATGTTGACTATTGATCATGGGGTTTCTATCAATCATCATTAAGTTCTGCAAGGAATATTATTCCCCATCACCTAATCTAGGCCAATTGAACTATTCATCATCAATATGAGTTTGAGAAGGGGGATAAAGGACTAGCTTTTGGTTGTGTTCTCATTATAAATTATCATGTTAGCAAAATGAAAACCAATAAAGGCATTGACTATGGCCAACCAAGGGCTTCCAAGGTGTTGGGTATATTTCTAGTTTTTTTGAGTCTTGCTAAAAGAATTTGGTTCCTAGTGTCAGTTATGCCTAAAATGTCAAGATCTGTTCAAATGTACCATTAATTTTCCTGTCAATGTCTATTTTCTGAGCATTGAAGTGCAAAATTGGTTGAAAACCCTAAGCCCTAGGTCATTTGTGTTGTTTCCATGCAAAACCTTAGTTCTTCATAGCCCTATTCTAATTTGAAGTTACTTTTATCAAGTAACTTAAGTGATTATAAGTCATGTGCTTTTAAGTGCTTCCCTTTATCTCTTAATCTCGTGACCAAAACTGAATATTCCATTTGATCTAGAAACTTGGCACAAGATTGTGTCTCTTAATCTCGAGATAAATGGAATATGCTCTAAGTCATTTAGAGATTAAGAGTAGATGGTTGCTCTTAATCTAATTGTGTGGTTGGAGTGTGATCTCTAAACAAATGCCAAGGTCAAGGTTTTCTTCAGTGATTAAGCGATAGCCGTAGATCTTGTTATTCTTTTACTTGATCGTGTGGCCTGCATGTGATCTCCCAATTAACTCATGAGTTAGTGAATCTTTCAGAGACTTGGAGATAAAGCAGTCTCGTGATTACTAGAGAAACCCATGGTTGAGGCTAAGTCAAGTAAAGTTTATTTTGAGACTCAGAGATGTCTTAGTCGCGTGATCTCATAATTAAAGTGTGGTTAAGAAAATGGTCTTGAGATTCAGCATAGGCCATTAGATCAAAGAAGAATCAAGGGTTGCAGTGTAATCTTAGGAAGAATTGATAAAGTACATAAAGATTGAGACTTAGCTCTTAGCGTTGATGTGATCAAAATATGAGGGCTAGCGCATAATCTCTAGATTTAACCTGAGATACAAGAATTATTCAGTGACTTAGAGATTCATTCAGTCGCTGAATCTCCAGAAGAACCATGGTTAGTTATGCTTAACTTAGAACTAAGTCAAGTTTTTCATGAGTAAATCTGAGCCATTGATGAAGACAAAGATGTGTGTTTGGCGCTGAATCGCTAGAAAAGTCAAAAAGTCAAGAATTATCTAGCAATCAAGAGGTAATGGCTAAGATGTAGACACATGTTTAAGTGGCTAAAAGATCTGTGGTATCCGTGAAGTCTCTGAATAAACCCAGGGTTGAGAAATTCTTTCAGCGATTCAGAGACTTAGTTTATCTCCGAATCTCCAGACTTAAATAGAGTTAGTCCAAGCATTACGAGATTGTGAGATAGCCTTTAGTCACGTGATCTCAAAACAAATTAGAGTTAAGGATAAATATTGTGAGATTTAACGCAAACTGTAGATTAAAAGGAAGATCAAGGGTAGTCGCGTAATCTCCAAATAGAATAAGCAACTACAAAATTATTTAGAGACTCATCGCAAGGCGTAGATCAAGATTTAATCATGTGGTCTACACATGATCTCAGAATAAACTCAAGGTAAAGAGAACATTCATCGACTTAGAGTTTGCTTAGTCGCGTGATCTCCAAATGACTTAAGGTTGAGTTAAGGATAAAGGCTGAGTTGACAAGAAAGATCTGAAATATTGATATGACTCAAATCTAGTGGTGTGCACATAATCTTTGAATAGATCCATGGTTAGTTAAAATTCTTAGTGATTCAGAGACTTAGTTAGTCGCTGAATCTCCAAATAGACTCAGAGTCAAAATAGGGTTATTTTTTTTCCTTGTCGCGTGATCTCTGAACGAACTTGAGGTTAAGAAAAAAGCTCAACAACTCATCAAGGATTGTAGATCAAAATCTCATCGTGTGGATATCCATGGGAACAACATTGCTGAGTTTTAACTAAAGTAAAGGTCTGTTTAGTTGATTCTGATCAGACGGCTTGTGTAATGGCTTAAAGGAAAAGTGATCAAAATCTATCCTTTGAGGCATTGCGGCTGCGTGCCACCTATCCAAGATCAGATCTGAAAGCCCATGTAACCTAAAAGGATCTACAACTCTGTTTTAAAGCTCTAAAAAGTTTAAATTTGGACTATCGATGCTGATTTCCGTGCTGTTTGTAGCTGTTTAACTGCTTTTCAAATATTTGAAATACTTTCTTAGGTTTTCTAAGTAGTGATTTGTATCGTCTTGCTATAGAGAGACTGATGGGTGAATATGATGTTATGTGTTGTTTTTTTAACACCTATTGGCTATTGTATGAAGGAAGATTTGGTGATTCTGAAGACATTTATTGCAGAGTTATCTCTTTAGGGTTTCTAGTTAATTTGTTAATCAATATTTAATCCTTTGGTTTATCTTGTTCTATTCTTCACCATCACTGAGGAGTTATTTCAGAGTTTTATAATACATACCAGATCAGATTCCCAAGATCTTGAGCTTTTCAAAGAGGGAAAATTAAATTTCTGCAATTCTTGGGTGTTAAGTTTCTTGGGTAATAAATGCATGTTAGACAGTTCTTTCTTTATTCCTTTTGTAGGGCTGTATTTTGCAAATTCCTAAGTGAATGGAGACCGAATCTGATTCTTCTCAATAAAATGTTTTAAGTTGTATGAAAAAGCTGCTAGGTTATTGTAATGAATAATATTCTCTGTCATATAGTGTTTTAATTGTTTTATCCCTAACCCTAAATGATTTGAAGCTTGTTGCAGTCCTTGTCTTATAAAAAGGACTTCCAAGATCATTTAGTAGAGGCTAGAAACTCAGATAAGTAGCATAAGGCATAAAACCTTTTACTATTTTGCAGTGAGTGTAGCAGATGTATATCTAGAGAGTATTATCATAGAAGCAGAAATTTGCAATTCTTTTACATTTATTGAAGTGGTATATGATTTGAAACATTTTGAAATTGAAACTAGTCTCTTTGTACTTAATACAATATTTTCTATTCAAGTCTCTCTTTTTTTCTTGCCTCTTGAGTTCTAAATCTTCTGGTTCATTGCATAAGATTTCTTTATGTATATGTTTTCGTCCATAGTTTTGATCAAGGATCAAATTAAAATCTGCTTTGGATAAGACATAGACTCTTTGGGTTTGTCTATATAAAGATTATTAAGAAGTGTATGATCTAAAGTTATCTGTATTTATGGTTTTGATTGCTTGATAATATTTAGTTTCTCTATCCTGTATCTAAACTAAAATCATTGTCCAAAGGATAAAGCACTGATCAGTAACTAGTATCTTCTACTTTGATACATATATAAATAGGTTTAGCTATACTCTTCCCTATCAAAATATCAAAACCATTTTTAGTCCTTTTAAAGTTTTGTGGTTGTTGGTTGTGGTGCTGCATGGTAGAGAATAGTCATTGAATGAGTGGTTGTCATTTCATACTATCTTTCCATTTATATTTTGTTAAAATCTAGAAGTTCTAAGGAGTTGAAAAGATTTAAATACCAATCTGGATTAGGTGCACCTGCCTTGGTTTTGCAGAGCCAAAAGAGTAGAGGACAATATTTTGCTATAGTTGGTCTAGCTACCTTGCAGAGCTCTCATACTTGGAATTAACCAATCCTAATATTAGTCTCAGGGCATATTGGTTGCTTTTACAGTGTAACAATTTTAAACACCAACACACTACAAGAGTGTTATAGCAATTGATGATAGCATCTCTCAAATACATATTGTACTCCCTGTAAGTTGATATATCTGTTTCCACTTTGATATTTCTTAACTGAATCCCCCTCTTGGATAAATCTTCTATTTCTATAACATGCATTATGAATCTCCTCCATGAGTAAATATTAGTAGTTTATTCTTCTCCCTCAATATCTCTCGTTATATAAATGCCATCAATTCATTCTTCTCCCTCTTTGACAACAATGCTGAAAATTCATACTCCTAAAAACTTGTTCCAGTAGTGGATTATACATAACATGTACTCATAAAACATTACATATAAAAATATTTTCAAAGCCTCAGGAATCACCTAAAGTGTGTCATACTAACATCAATTTAGAAATAGATATTCTAATGAAATATAGAATTGATGCAACATCCCTCATGCTTTTTAGTGAATATTGGATAGGGGAGGAAACCCTAATTTACCTCTTAGATACTCAAACGCATCTTTAGGTAGTGGATTTGTAAAGATATCAGTCAATTGTTCCTTTGAATTCACATATTCCAATTTCACATTCTTCTCTTGAACTTGTTCTCTCAAGTAGTGATACTTGATATAAATGTGCTTGGTCTTTGAATGCATAACCGAGTTCTTTGATATATTAATAGTACTTGTATTATCACAAAAAATAGTAGCTTGATCTATGATCTTTTCTTTCATACCTTCAAGTAATTTCTTAATCCATAATATGTTTGCACAATTCATAGCAGTAGAAACATATTCAACATTGATAGTAGACTGTGAAATGCAACTTTGTTTCTTTCTCAGCCATGTAACCAATATTTAACCTAGAAAGAATGCACCTCCACTAGTAATTTTTTCTGTCATCAACATTTCCAGCCCAATCTGCATCAGTGCAAACTTGCAGGTCAAAACTACCTCCTTTCTTGTATAATAATCCAAAATCTTCTGCGCCTTTCAGGTATCTCAAAATTATTTTTATTGCAGACATATTTGTTTCCTTTGGATTAGAAGAAAATCTTACAACAATTCCAACATCATGTGCTATATCAGGTCTTCTGTGAACAACATACTACAATTTACCAATCATGGATCGGTAAAGAGTATTATCCACCTCTTTTGTTTCATCCTCTTTAGATAATTTACATCCAGTAACCATCGGTGTTCCAAAAGGTTTGGAATTTTCCATACCAAAAGTCTTAAGAATCTCTTTGATGTACTTGGCTTGTGTAATATAGATTTCTCTAGTAACTTGATGTATCTGTAGACCTGGAAAAAACTTAATGTCTTCAATCACTAACATCTCAAACTCTTTTCTCATTTCATTAGCAAATCCTTTACATAAAGTGTCATTGCCTCCAAAAATAATATCATCAAAAATAATTTCAGCAATCAAAACTTTATCATCACTGTTGTTGGAAACTACAATTGAAACAATTGTTATATTTCTATTGATGTCAAACCTTAACTGGTAAGACAATTTATATCTTGTAAAGTGCCATATCAATTGATTGATGAAGAATATTTGAAAAGAAGAGATAACAAGAAGACCTGGTGAAATGGTTGAGTTATGTGAAAATACAATGGGTACTTGATGAGATAGCATCTTGACAAGGTAATATATTGTTTATCTTAAGTCTAAGTGAAGTTTGGATGACTACAAGATTAGTCTTGATCGAGTAACAAAGCAGAAGATTAAGGAACTTATGTATGTGTCGAGTAATACCAAGTGATGCAAGTGTCCATCAAGCGCCACTATATGTCGAGAAAATTTAATGTTGACCGAGCATCAACATTTTTCGAGTGTCAGTTAATTACCGAGTTACATAGAAATGACTGAGCGACATAACACATTATTGATCAAGTGTCAGTATTATGATAGTTTGAGAGAGATTTGAGATCCCAGCTGACATAGTTTATTTTCTTGGGATATGTGAAGCATATTTAAGATAAGGATGATTGTTGTGGAGAATTAAATGAGAATTTAATATATGTTTAACCATTTTTATGTATGGATTCAAGGAGTCTTAGGATGTATTCTACAATGTAGATAGAAACAAAATGTTGGAAGGATTTGTTGGATCTGACCTAGCCCTAAGATCTACAATGATGATTAAGTGACAATAGATCAAGCTACCTGATCAAAGAGGTATAAGATTAACCTAATTGCAGGTTATGTGTGTGGTATGCAGTTAATTTAATTGATTGGAAAAACCCTAAGAAGAAAGAAGAAAAAGATGAAGAGAGGAGTACATGACTGCATAATGGTGATTTCTTGAAGGATTTCTGAGCAAATCAGAATGATAGAGATGATAATGAAGGCCAGTCAGTGAATTAGCATTGGAGCTATAATTGGATCTATATTTGCAAAGTGAGCTGTGTTTCAGATCACAATTTGTTGTTACTTTCTAACCATTGTATCAGTTGCAAAACCCTTTTAAATAAGGTTGACCTAACAGTCATATTGTTAAATCCTTTAATCAAGGTGACATTCTAATGGAATGTTCTAATAACTCTAACAAGGATAACTTCTAATAGAGTGATTAAATCCTTTAATTAGGTCACATTTAATAGTGTGTATTGTAGCCTTTAATAGGGTTGGCTTTTCACAGAGCTCACTTCTGAAGAGTGAAAAATTGGTAGCATATTACTGGTGGTTTTTCCCATATTGGGTTTCCACGTTAAATATTGGTGTCATACTTGTGTGAATGTTATTTGATGTGTTTTACTCTTAAGAGATTTATATTCTGCAAGTTGATTACATTAGGACAGTAAACTGTAAATTTATATTATTGATTATATGCTATAGAGACCGAGTGGATTATTGAGTGGATCTGAGTTGGTTGAAGTGTTTGAAAGTTCAATTGGTACATCTGGACCTTGGATAACTGATTCACCCCACTCTCAATTATTCTAATCATTCTAACAATTCGTATCAAATATTTGTGGTGCTTGTAGAGAAAAGTTTGAAGGTACTTGAAGCTAAAGATCAAAATGTATAAAAAGAAGGTACCAAGGATGAACAAAGAGAACTTTCATGCATGGAAAAGTTTGACGAAACTACACCTAGTTGGAATCAGAGATGCTGCAAAATACTATGTGGAAAATGATTACATAACATTGCCTACTATTATGACGGCTCAACAAATGAAAGAAAAACAAGAGCACAACCAAACGATGTTGAAGATTGCATCAACCCTAAGCTATCCTGAATTTGAAGACACAAAAGATTGCAAAACTGAAAAGGAAATGTGGGATACACTAGAAACTATCTATGGAGGTGATATAAATGTTCTGAGAGCCAAATCTGAAAGCTTGAGAGGTAAGTTTGATGAAATAAGAATGCAAGATGGTGAAACTATTGTTCAGTATTGTAGCCGAGTTAAGAAGGTTGTAAATGCTATTAGAAGAGCTAATAGAACTATTAGTGATGATATTGTTATTATCAAGGTACTAAGAACCTTACTTCCTATATATGCTATTAGAGTATCTACTATACAAGAACTGGGATGTACTCCTAGTAACAACTTAATTCTAGAAGGTCTAGTTGGTAGACTTACTTCTTTTGAAATGTCAATTTTTGATAATTTCACTCCTAATCATATTGATTCTACATTCAAATCACAATCGAATCTTCATAAATCAAAGAAAGGAAAAGTAAGACACACGAATAGTGGCAGTGACACTTCTGATGAAGATCTTGATGAACTCAAAGCACTTATGGCTAGAAGACTACTGAGAGGAAGAGGAAAATTCAAAGGTAAAATTTCTATAATCTATTTTTCATGTAACAAAGTTGGCCATATTGCTGCAAGATGTCCTAATAGGAATGAAAAGGATGAGAGAAGAGAAAGAAAGTATAAAGACAAAAGGGATGATAGAGATTTCAAAAATTATAAGCACTATAAGGACAAAGGTAAGAAATCTTGCTATATTGCTGAAGAAGAAACTAATAGTGAATCTGATAAATCTGATGACAGTGATATATAAGTTGTTTATGTTGCTATGAAAGATGATTCTGATGAAGATGAGAAAACTACACTTATTTCATATATGAGTAAAGGTGATAGATGGATAATCGATAGTGGTTGCTCACATCACATGACTGGTGACAAAAGTAAATTTAAAACCTTAAACTATTGCAAAGGTGGTAGTGTTAAGTTTAGTAATGACAAACCATGTCTTGTGAAAGGAAAAGGATCAATAAAACTAACTGATAAGATCATATGTGATAATGCCTATTAGGTCGACGGACTAAACTATAATTTTTTGAGTGTTTCTCTATTGAATACTTATGGATACCGAGTTAAGTTCCATCACAGAAAAGATAAGATCTTTGATACTACTGGTGAACTGATTGGAAGTGGAGATCAAACAAGAGGTAATTTGTTCTATCTGGATTTATTTGATGAGACATGTTTGTTTGCACAATATGATGATATATGGTTATGGCATAAGAGGTTATGTAATGTGAACTTTGACAATTTGGTAAACATTAGTAAGATGAAAAGAGTAAGAGTGTTACCAAAATTGAAGAAACCTAATAATGTTATGTGTAAGCAATGTCAGTTGGGCAAAAAGACAAAGTCTAGTTTCAAGGGAAAAACCTACACTTCTAATAATGTTTTGGAATTGGTTCATACTGACCTTTGTGGACCTATTGGTGTACAAAGTTACCAAGGTGATAAATATTTCATAGTGTTTGTTGATGAATACTCTAGAATGATGTCTGTAATGTTTCTCAAAGAAAAATCTGATGCTTTTCAGATGTTTAAGTGGTATTTGGAAAAAGTTGAAAAAGAGATAGGTAAGAACTTGAGATGTCTGAGATCTGAACGAGGAGGAGATTTTATATCAAATGAGTTCAACCTATTCTACAAAGATAGAGGAATTAAAAGATAGATGTCTGCTCCAAGGACTCCCCCACCAAATGGTATAGCCGAGAGAAGGAATAGATCAATAATGGATTGTGATAGAATACTGATGATAGAGAAGAATGTTGCAGAAAAGTACTGGAGAGAAGCTATAAGTACAACAGTCTATACCTTGAACTGAGTACAAGTCAAGAAAGGTATTGATATTACACCTTATGAGTTACTGTATGGTTATGCACCTAATGCAAAATATTTTAAAGTTTTTGCGAGAAAATGCTATATACTGAAGGACAATAGAAATGGAAAACTTAATGCTAAGAGTGATGAAGGCATATTCCTAGGTTATTACACTAAGAGAAGCATATAAGTTTTTGAATTCTAACACTAACAAAGTTGTGGAAAGTGAAAATGTTAGAATTGATGAATATGTAGAAAATAATGAAGTGGAATGCAAGCAAGAACGTGAAGATTACAGATCTTTCATTTATATGAATGAAGGAGAGCTCAACACTGTGCCTGAACCAAAAAAAGAAGCTGCCAAACAACAGAATGATGCTGCCAAGCAACAACAAGAAAATGTCGAGTTAAAGAAAGATGTTGTTGAGCATCAGGAGGAGACTACCAAAGAAGAGGCAAAGACACAAAATGAACCTGAAATTAACTTTTATGATGAATTTAAGAATGAAAAACAAGAGAAAAGAAGACCAGAGACTACAGTAGAAAAATATGTAAGAAGACATCATAAACTAGATCAAATTATTGGAGATAAAGATTCAGAGCTCATGATAAGAAGAAAATTGAAAAATTAGACATGTTTTTTGTCTGAATTTGAGACAAAATTAGTGAAAATGCTTTAGGTAATGAAGATTTGATAGAGGCCATGAATGAAGAAATTGAACAAATTGAGAAGAACAAAACCTAGACACCAGTACCTAGATCAAAGGACAAGAATGTTATTGGAACAAAGTGTGTATTTAGAAACAAGCTGAATGAACATGGAGAACTTAAAAGAAATAAGGCCAGACTGGTATGCACAGTTTATGCACAATAAGAAGGCATTGAACATGGTGAGATGTTTTCCCCAGTTGCAAGATTCGAAGGAGTTAGAACTTTGTTGGCTTATGCAGCTTACAAAGGATTCAAAGTATATCAAATGGATGTCAAATCAACATTTCCGAATGGAATACTGGAAGAAGAGGTATACATTGAACAAGATGAAGGATTTGTTGATTCAAGCAAGAAGAATATGGTTTGCAAGCTACATAAAGTGTTGTATAGATTGAAGCAAGCCCCTAGAGCATGGTATGTGAGATTGCACAATTACTTAGTCAAGATTGGATTTACAAGGTCAAATGACAACAACAATTTTTACTTAAAGTCTAAGAAAGGTAAAGGGATATTATTAGCTGAAATATTTGTTGATGATATCATATTTGGAGGTCTAAGATGTTTTATGCTAATTATTTGCAAAAGGGATGCAAATTGAATTTGAGATGTCTATGTTTGGAGAGATCAAATTCTTTTTTGGTTTGCAAGTATATCAGATGAAGAAAGGTATCTACATTACACAATCTAAGTATATCAAAGAGATACTAAATTTTTTTTGGCATGGAAGACTCTAGACCTGTAAGTACTCCTATGGATACTAGACAAAAACTATCAAAGAATGGTGAGACAGTTGAAGTGAATCAAACTCTGTATAGATCAATGATTCAAAAACTACAATATGTTGTCCACAGTAGACTAGATATTGCATTAGCAGTTGGGATTGTTGAAATATTTTCTGCAAATCCTAAAGATATTCACTTGATGGTAGTAAAAAGGATTCTGAGATATTTGAAGGGAATAGAGGACTATGGATTATATTACAAGATGAATGAGAAGTTTGAATTTAAAGTTTACACAAATGCGGATTAGGAAGGTAATGTTGATGGAAAAAAGAGCACAACTGGAGGTGCATTATTTTTAGGAAAGAGGTTAGTCTCTTGGACAAGAAATAAATAGAACTTTATTTCTCAATCTACAACAAAGGTTGAATATGTAGCGGCAATAGTGAATTATTCAAACATAGTGTGGATCAAGGAATTGTTGAAAGGTATGAATGAAGAGATCATAGAGCCAATTGTTATTTTTTGTGATAAAACTAGTGCTATAAATATTTCAAAAAACCCTGTGATGCATACAAAGACCAAGCATATTGCTATCAAGTATCATTACTTGAGAGAGCTGGTACAAGACAAAGATGTAAGACTTGAATATGTTAATACAAAGGAACATTTGGCAAATATATTTACTAAGGCTTTACCTAAGGATGCTCATGAGTATCTAAGAGGAAAATTAGGGGTGATTCCCCTATCTGAGGCTAACTAAGATCATAATGGAGTGGTTGCATCAAATGTATTACATAGAATATCTGTCAGATTGATGCAAAAGGTGGTCACACTTTAGGTGCTTCCTGGAGCTATGAAGTGTTAAGAAAATAATGTTGATCAGTCATAAGCAAGATGATAGAGGGAGCATAGAATTTAGAAACCTGACACAAAGATATCTAGATAATAAAGATATATGTCTTTGGCATTGTTGTCAAAGAGGGAGATATACATAAGGTAAGGAAACAAAAAGAGAGATATACTATGAGGGAGATATTCAGAGAAGACATAGAGAAAGATAAGCTATAGAGAGAAATATATCCAAGAGGGAGAAATATTTGTATTAGAGAGAATCTGAATGAAGCTAGGGACATTAATAAAAATCTGTTTATAGAACATACTTTATAGATTATTTGAGAACCTTGCATATGTTGTTTGTTTGCATGTTTTTTCCATCAATTCCAAAGAGGGAGATTGTTAGAAACTATAATTGAAACAATTGTTATATTGTCATTGATGTCAAACCTTAACTAGTAAGACAATTTCTATCTTGTAAAGTGCCATATCAATTGACTAATGAAGAAGATTTGAAAAGAAGAGATAACAACAAGACCTAGTGAAATGGTTGAGTTATGTGAAAATACAATGGGTACTTGATGAGATCATACCTTGACAAGGTAATATATTTTTTATCTTAAGTCTAAGTGAAGTTTGGATGACTACAAGATTAGTCTTGATCGAGTAACAGAGCAGAAGATTAAGGAACTTATAATGTATGTGTCAAGTAATGCCGAGTGATGTGAATGTCGACCAAGCGCCATTATATGCTAAGAAAATTTAGTGTTGACCGAGCATTAGCATTTTTTGATTGTTAGTTAATTACCGAATTACACAGAGATGACCGAGTGACAGAACACAATATTGATCGAGTGTTAGTATTATGACAGTTTGAGAGAGATTTGAGATCTCAGCCGACATAGTTGATTTTATTGGGATATGTGAAGCATATTTAAGATAAGGATGTTTTCTTTAGAGAATTAAATGAGCATTTAATATATGCTTAACCATTTTTATGTATGGATTCAAGAAGTAGTTTTAGGATGTATTCTACAATGTAGATGAAAATGAAATGTTGGAAGGATTCGTTTGATCTGACCTAAACCTAAGATCTACGGTGATCATTTAGAGGTAATAGATTGAGCTACTTGATTAGAGAGGTATAAGATTGACCTAATTGTAGACTATATATGTGGTGTGAGGTTAATTCAATTGATTGGCAAAAACCTAAGCAGAAAGAAGGAAAGGCTGAAGAGACTAGTACATGACTGCACAATGGTGATTGCTTGAAGGATTTTTGAGTAGATCAGAATGATAGAGATGAAAATGAAGGCCAGTCAGTGAATTAGCATTTGAGCTATAATTGGATCTATATTTGTAAAGTGATTTGTATGTTTTAGATCACAATTTTTTGTTAATTTCTAACCATTGTATCAGTTACAAAATCCTTTTAAACAAGGTTGACCTAATAGTCATGTTGTTAAATCCTTTAATCAAAGTGAAATTCTAATGGAATGGTCTTGTTGACGGGACTTTGGTGATCGGGTCTGCCAACAGTCGTAAGTTGTCACCGGGTACCAGGGGTACTGGCCAACTTCACCTGCAAAGGTTATCTGGGGAAATGAGATTCCCCGAGCCTCCAAGCACCTGAGAGTTGGGTCTCGATAGTGCAGGGCTTAGTTGGGAGATGTGACTATTTTCGAGGGGGATAGCTGGTTTCTTGAACTTGTTCTCTCCGGGGATTCAAGAAGGTGGGGTTCCTCCAAGCATTCTACACTTAGAAAATAAATTGAAAAAGATCCTACAGAGTTAGAAGTATTTCATTTACTTATAGTTATGTTTAAACATTTAATACATCAATAATGCTCTGATATACTACACTAAATATCAAAGAAATACACAACCATCAGTTCATATTTAATTAGTAGCAAGGGAAAGGAGGTCGTTAATCTACTTAAAATATTAGAGCAGAAGACATGAAGAACATTAAACATAAAATACCTTTAACTTAGAAGACAAAGTGTCAACAACATCATTGCAAGAACCATCTCTTCTTCATTAACATTCCTTCCAGCAAGCACTGGTGCGTGGTATAATGGTGGCTCCAAGGGAGCATCTAACTACTGAAAGATTTTAAGACCAAGGAGCATTGAGCTCTGCAACTGACATGAAAAAACTACTTTTCTATTACTATGGACTGCAAAATCATCAATTTTGTTGACCCCTAGAAAAGGGCCAGACTTACTATTTATACACATTTTCTTCTAACCCTAACCCTAACCCTATTTTACAACTCACCATAAAATATATTATCTAGTGGCCGGTACTACCTGCACCACTTTACAAAAGACCTCGAGACGCAGAAGGTCTGACATGTCAGAAGAATAAGACAAGAGGATGGAGTGGAAGAATTGGCCTCGAGAAGAGAGCTGGGAAAGAGAAGGAAGAAATTAGATCTTCAGGGATCGAGGATGCATGCCTCATAAATGGGAAATGTGGTTCCCTATCTCCAATATGCCACGTGTATATCTTAAGCGACGCATCGAGAAGACCGTCTATCAGAAGACCAACTGTCGATTCGATGTGTCTTGATGTAGCCAACTATCCTCTGACAATCTTTATTAACTTCTTTTGAAAGTGACCGGTCAGCCTCGGGGATCGGGACACGGATCACTCGAAAGAATACAAAATTTAGGATCTGGGACTCTGGGATCTGGGAACTTATGTTCTGAAAGAATAAAGAATACAAAATGCTTGGGTTTTCTCCACCCCCCAGAGAAAATTTATTGCTGCTTGTTATCGTTGAAGGTTTGGAAGAGGTAGGTGATTCCATCCTCATTAATCTCTTTGAAGCTGGACTGCCGGTACTTCGCCACCTTGATTTGTTCTCCTAGCTCTAGAACATTCTTCTTGAATTCATCGGCCATTTTTGCCGCATCATGACCACTAAGGATCATGCGATTCAGTCTCTCCATTTGAGTTCCATCCACTCCATCCGGGGATTGATATCTTGACTCCATTAATTTATCAAACTTCCCCAGAATGTATTCCTCCAGCGTGCATGTGTCAGTGCTGAACGGGTCAACTTCGGAGACCTTCGTGACAAAAGCCTTGTACAAATTTGAAGAATATTGGACCGTGTTGATTTTATCATGTAGAGTCCCTACCAGTTTCTTGAGCACCTCCAATGTGAGGTCAAGTCTGGAGTGTTGGGTCCTCACAAAATTGAATGATTCTTCTTCCAGAATCCCAGACTCAAAGACCATTTCCTCCCTAAGACCGAGAAGCTCTTCAAGTTCTACCTTCCATGCTTCATAATTTTCTATATCACCCTCCCATATGTTAATAATAGTTTCTTCCTGATGCAGAATGTGTCAGGCCACATACAAGTCTAGGAGGGTGGATACCAGGAAGCGCTGTGTGTTTCCTATCTGTAGAGTGACCCATTCATCGACCGCTTGGGCCTTCTTCTTCATTTCTCGCAAGGAGTCTATGTTTCTCTTTGGTAGTGGTGCATTAGATGTGGAGGCCTCTAGAGGAATGGCACTGATAGGCCGGGCCAACTCAGTAAGAAACCCCATAAGGTTTGCATTCTTCTCCTTTTCTGCTTTGAGCCTTTGGGCCTCCTTTTCGTAATGAGCCTCCACGGCTCTGGTTGCTTCTTTCAACAGGTCCACTTCACCCTGTTTTCCTCTTTTTCCTAGTGATATCTCTGTGATATCATAATCACCAGCTTTGGCAGTTGCCTCATCAGCATCTGGGGGATGTGTTGCCACAACTGCAACTGTTTCTCCACCCGGCCCGGTTGGAAGAGTATGAACCGTCTAGACTTTCTTGGCCTTTGGTGGATTCTGGATTTGAGCCATCATCATGGCCAGGGAGAGATGAGCTCTGGGGGTCGGTGGAGATTTTTTTTTCTTGGTATCGACTAGCCACTGTGGCGATAGGGGTGGCTTACTTGCCAAAGTATGTTCCTTGGGTTCTTCCCTGACATCTTGCTGCTACTGCTCCTCCTCAATGGTGTGCGTATCGCCCGGCTCCCTCCCTTCATCTTGGGCTTCGTTAACAAAATTTTCCCCGACGATGTTTATTTCTTCTGCCTTGTCCTCTAGGTCTTCTGCTTCATCTAGGCCCTCATTGGCCGTCCCAGGGGTTTCTTCCTCTTGTTGCTCTTCTTGCTCCCTGGCCTCTGTCACCGGGATTTATTCTTCCATTGGCATATCTTTTGGAAATGGGGGAGGTATCGAGCCAAGATTTAATGTTTGGGCCATAGTGATTACCTGCCCAAAGGTCGCTCTGGGGAGTGGCATTTGGAAAGCGGTGGCTCAGGTTACGGTTGCTCTCGTAGGTCCGGTTCCCTCAGCGGATGCCATTTGTTCACTCTGCTTCTGTTGGTCCACTCTTGTACTTTGTATCTCTGGGACCTCAGAGGCGATCTCTTACTCTATTTCCTTCCCTTCTTCCATCTGCTCTTCCTGCTCCTGCGCAAGTTCTTATTCTAGAGCCTCTTTTTGGGTTGGGACTTCAACTTTTGTTTGCTTGATGTCCCCCTGCAGATTCCCAAACTCATCGGTTGCAAAAATATCATCAAAATCATCCTACGGGGGAGGGTTGGCGGGGACATCAGCAGGCTCTGGTTCCCTCTCTAGTTCTGGGGAGTTAGAAGAAAGGATCTCAACTTGTGGGATCTGGGGCATCCTTAGATCTGGCTCTATCTTGGGCTTTTGGTTAAGCCTCTTCTTTCTCCTAGTAACTAAGGGTGGCCTTGCATCCCTTAGTGCTATTTGTTCTTCTGGGTCAACCCCAGTTGCCTTAACCATCAAGGCCACCAATGAAGGAGAGGAAGGGAGACGGACTGGTTCGGCCATGGACACCGGGGTAGCCAGCCGCGTGATTAGATTCTCCTGCATTTGCTAAGAGGTTGCTAATGATTTTTTTATTTTCTCTTTTATGGGGACTTCTTGCACGGTCGAAGTCGTCGCTATCCCTTTTCCTTTATCTACTCCCTGTGAAGAAGTCCCAACCCCTGGGGTTAACTTTGGTATCGACTGGGCCGCCCGGCGGACACTCTCAAGGTACACCTTCTTGAAATAGGGGTGGCTGCATTCAACTATATTGCGAGTGAACTCTTCAATAGTGGGCCCTTCCTAGGCATCCCAGTTCACTGGTGGTAGGGCCAATTTATCAATCCCCTTTGCTTTGTAGTGGGGATCTACCATGGAGCCAGTGTCTGAGAAGTCTTCTGGGAATCTCGGGAGCTTCAATCTTTCCATCATTCCTGCGGTCATTCTGACATAATGCCACCCCCAGACTTCCATTTCATCTTGAAAATATTCCCAGAAGTCTTCTATATGATATTGATGGGGCTCTGATGCCCGGGGAAGTGCCTTTGCAATCTTGCCATGCGGATCAAAATGTTTCTGGGCTAAGTGAAATTCTGCCAGGTTATAGCATTTAAGCTCATTATCCACTTCTTTAGCGGCAGCCAGACTGCATGAATAATTTCCACAAGTGATTGGGAATGGAATACTTGTTACCTTCTTCAAGGCATAGAATGCATGCAGCTCCATTATCTTCCTGCAGTACTGCAGGAGAATTATCTTGTCCCCACAATGTTTGGGCAACAAGTAGGTTC
The DNA here is from genome assembly GCA_018584345.1 of Thuja plicata. NCBI lineage: Eukaryota > Viridiplantae > Streptophyta > Pinopsida > Cupressales > Cupressaceae > Thuja > Thuja plicata. The sequence goes on along the minus strand of MU214621.1, from coordinate 48,415 downwards.
CCAGAGAAGCCAGTCACCCTTATGTATGTATGTTATTGAAACTGTATGTAGTAATGTCCATAACTCTAGACCAAATTCATCACCTCCGTAGATAGGTAGTACCCTGCATCCCTGGTGGGTGTGAGTAGGTGGTAGTAAACGAAGACATTGTTTACCCGACAAAAATTGGGGAAGCTGGCCTCCAATTGAATCTGTGGAAAATGGTCCCAAGGGGCCTTCTGGCCCAGGCCGATCCTGAGTACACCCTCCGTAAGTAACCCATTGGTGTGAGGTCATTGTTGTGCCAGGGCCCAGAGAACATAGGAAGTCATATAAAACTTCTTCTTCTTGGCCAATTGAAGGAACTGGGAGTCCACGTGGTTTGAGATTATGGTGGCCCAGTCAAAATACTGCTTGTCTGTGCTTATACCAAGAAAGAAGTAATACATCCACCCGGAGAGTTCTCAGGCATGTTGTTGCCCGAAGACCTAAAATAATGCTATCATCCCATCTAGATGCTTTCTTTGAACTCAGACCTGGGGATTTCTAATTTCATCCTCTTGAGTCCCTCTTTGGGACCTTGAGCCAATTATTGTTCATGTAAATACGGGCTGCCTCCTCCGGCTACATGAATTGGGCCAAGGAATTTGACCGGGTGACTACAGTTGGTTTGTCAAATTGGGGGATTCCCAAGCCCCTCTGGAAGGTATCAGGGTCTAGGGAAAACATGGGAGTAGGATACCCAGTGGGTTTTTGGGCTGCGAGCATGACAACCCAGACAGATGTATTGTAGTGCGTTGCAAGTGTGAGAATAAGCTCTAGTGACTGCGTAGAGCACGGGAAACAAGCTGCCTTGAGAATCCCAGAGTTTTCAATTTTGATGGCCAATGGATCTCTGGCCTGTCGTTGGATATACATTATTTTTACCAAGGCCTGCATTTTGGGCCATGTCCCGATGCTGGTGTCGGTAATAAGCTAGATTTTAGACTCAATCTTTGAGACCATGATGAATCTATCTTTTACGTACTTCAGGCTCATAGGCAGTTTCTCTAGAGCCGTCTCCATTTTGGACCTAACTGCTGCTCTGGTAACTGGTGTAGAAGGAAGTTTTGGACTTCCAGGTGGTGAAGATGCGGAAGCTTTAGACATATTCAAAATTTTGTTGTTCCAGAAACCTGCAAGGCAATGTGGCCATCAGAATGTATAGATAAACAAAAACTCTAGGGTCTAGAGATCTTACCATCGTGGCGCTTGCTTCCCTTGAAAAGTTAGCTTAGCTCAAAAACTCTGGAAAGCATATATTGCAAACTTAGAAATTTAACCAATCATCTGGGTCCAGGGTTTTATCACACTTAGTAAAATTAGGACATAGGATGGGTGATAGCAAGAGACCTGGAGGTTGGGGAAGTAACCATTGGAAGGTGTACAAAAAGTGAGCCGTCAGACCCACATGGGTGCCACATGGGTAAGCAATAAATAGGAGTTATGGTGATGGAAACAGAACCAACTGTCTGAATGCGCAAAAAGAAAAGGCCTCTTAGACAAATTTAAATGCACACATGGGACATAAATGAAAGATATCCTGATTTACGGAGGAGAGAGAAAACCACCTGGTTGAAACTGGCTGAGAGCTGACTTTCAACCAGGCAGTATTCTACACAGAGCGAGCTCACAACTTAAAAACTAGAAATAAATGCAACATGACAAGCTCGACAGACTACCAGACAGAATACACATAGAATATACACCATTACACAACAGAGATGAAGGGTGTATACATGCAGACTGGAAGAATACATAATAATATACATCAAATATACACATATATAGAACACAGAGCAGATATTTACAAAACCAGAGAATACACAAAATACTTACAACTTTCTACACTATCCACAGACTATAGTACATTTGCACAGAGGGCAGACAACCCTCTGGCAGAGCCGACCCACCAATGGGTGGCGAACCAGGAAGAAATGCAAGGCAGAATAGAAAAGCGAGACAACACCAAAATTGAACAAAACTAAAAAGTAGGAAAGCTGAGAGGAGAGAAGGAACCAACCTAAAAACAAAGAAGGGCAAAGAAAGAAAACTACTGTGAATGCTCTGCAACAGCTTCTTTCGTCAGATAATCACCACTTACCACCACTAAACACTCACAATCGCTTGGAACAGCTTGGAATGGTTAGCATTGGATTATCGCTAAATTCGTGTAAAAATCGCTCTCAAATCGCTAAGATTGCCTAAGTGTTTAATCGCGGTAAATGTGAAAATGATAGGTAATTTCTATTTATACCCATGGTGAAAGAAAGTTACCTTTCCTTCCGCAAACTCTGGGCAGATAGACCTCCGGACTTTGGGCCCGGGGATTCCATAGGATGATACCATCTTAAGAAAAGAAGACATCGCGGTGAAGAATCCTAGAGTCCAAAATCTGGCTCCTGACAAAGGATGACCAACTCTGGGACCGGGCCCCGGAGTCACGAGAGACAAAAAATGAAAACAAAAGCAACCCCGCAGGGAAGAAAACCTCGGAGAAGGAAAAATAGAGAAAACAAAGAAAAAGACAAGGTAAGAGCCAAAAGCAGAAAGCAGAAAAAGGGGGGACCCAACATTTTACACACAAAATGTAGGGACGGGGATGCAGGGCATAAGAAATGGTGACTATCTAGGATGAATGCCTTGACGCATTTGAGAACTATAGAACCTCTGGTTAGCACAACTGGAACAAATTGTTACTTGAAGTATTTTACATGCAAAGAGTGACATGTCTGAGAAAATCCGGCCATACACGATTTAATCCATGATCCTTTCATCAGTGGTGAAGTGTGTGCTTTGGAAGGAAATCAAGCTGATGACTTCTATGAGGAGTAGAGAAGAGGCACTAAGTATATTAAACCACAAAGTCACCAGATTTTCTCATTTCTCCTGGAGACCAGAGTTTTGTCTCACTTCCCTTTTCTTGTTATTTTATATGTTTCTAGGTGGGAGGGCGGTACTTCTTTCACCATTTAAGCTTAGGCTTAGCTAAATTTTAATGACGGTACTCCTTTAACCCTTCTACCTAATCTTATTATGCTGAATAGGGGAGAAAAAATCTAGACCCAGAAAGAATCCTTTTAAAAGCTCAGACTTGGGTCAACCAACTAGTGCAACCGATCTACCCTCAATGTGTCTGATTACTTGTCCCTTATTTTTTTTCACTGATTTCCAGACATTCAAAAAGAAACCCAATGAAGATTGCCCATAATGCACTACCAAACCCGTAAAATAACTCTAGAGACTGGACCGATTCTATCATGCTAAAAATAGATTCTTAAGTTCACCATACCAAAGACACATCCCGGAGACCAAGTGTTATGCAAAGCATTCTAATCCTTACAAGAGAGAGGACAAAATGCTGGAACCCAAAAAAAAGACAAGAAACAAAAATGAAAACAACCAAGGAAAAAGGACTATCTAGGAGGACAGCCGACAAGACTATTTACAAGACAAGGTACCTCCCAACAAGGCACCAGGAAAGGGATATTTACAAGCCAAAAACTTTACATAGAATACAACTTGGGACAAACCCACCTCATTCAAAATAATGTTTTAGAAACTGGCCATTGATAGGCAATGGGATAGGTTCTCCGGTCATGGTGTTGAGGTGATAGGTATTTGCCCCGCAGATTTCTAAAATTAAATACGGTCTAAGCCAGAGCCATTGGAACTTAGTGTGCTTGCCTTTCTTTTCCTGGGCCTTGTCCCACAGCAGGACCAAGTCCAAAATCTAAAAAGCCTTGTATTGGGCTTTGTGGTCAAACCATCATTTTACCATTGCTTGATGACGCGCAAAATGTTCAAGGGCCGCGTCTCATTTTTCTTCCATTTGCACCAATTTTAGAAGCCAAACCTCCACGATGTTATCCCGGTTGCTAAATTCTTGCATAAACTGCAAAACTGGGATCTGTAGGTTGATTGGGAACACTGGGTTCTAGCCATAAACTAGATAGAATGGGGAGGTTCCTAGGGTGGCCTTAATTTGAATGTGATTTTCCCAGAGGGTGAATCTCAACTTTTGGTGCCAATCCTGGGGATTTTGTTCCAGCAGGTGTTTGATCACTTCAAGCAGATTTTTGTTTGTTGATTCAGCAACGCCATTCCCTTTGGGGGTAATAGTTGCTGGAGAACTTCAGAGTGATCTTCTGATTGTAGGTCCATTCAAGCAATTGCGCTGAAGAAAATGCCAGACCATTGTCACATACTAAAGCAAAAGGCATTCTGAATCTTGTGACGATGTTTTCTTCCAGGAATTTAATAACTACGTTTGCTGTATTATTTTTGCAAGGTATAGCTTCGGACCACCGGGTGCAGTAATCAGTAGTAGTCAGGATGTACTAGTGGTTGGAAAATGAGTTGGGGTTAATTTCCCTGATGAAGTCAAATTCCCATTGGGCGAAGGGTCTAGCCTCAAAGACTGGTTGTAAAGGCATAGCCGGGTTACGCCCACGATGCACCGCGGTTTGGCAAGTGTAGCATCTTCAAACGTGAGTGTAAACATCTTTAAATATACAAGGCCAATAATACCCGACCCAGAGGATTTGATGGGCGGTGGCATCGACTGAGCCATGCCCGGTTCCAAACTACCCGTGGAATTCATCGATCATCTTCGCAGCTTGGTCCCTGTCAATGCACCGGAGGTACACTCCCTCATAATTTTTGCGATAAAGCGTGGAGTTTTTGATCATGAAGTGAGCTCTTTTCATCTGTAGGGCATGACGTTTATTGGGAGGCAATCCCTCTAGGTATTTATTGTTTAACAATAAGTACACCAGATCTGTGTACCATGGGTCTCAAGTGATAGAATCCACTGTGTAAGTTTGGCATTCTATATGGGGAGTCTCTTCTGCCATCGCTTGACTTAATCCCTGGCCTCATAATATTTTCATGGGCTGCATTTCCAAGTCATATTCCTGGAGGATGGCCATCCATTTCCCCTGTCTTTCACCCAATTCACTCTGCATTAACAGAGATTTCACAACTTGGTCTGGGATGATGGCATGCACCTTGCTCTAGAGAATATAATGCCAAAATTTCTTCACGATGTGCACAAGAGCAAAGGCCTATTTTTCCAACGATGAATACCAGACCTTGATGTTTTTAAAGGGGGAGCTCATGAAAGATATGGGTTTTTCTTCCCCTTCGACCTTTTGAGTTAAAACTGCCGCGACAGAATGCGGCGAAGCAAAGGAGTAAACATAAAACGGGAGGGAGTAGTCCAGGCTAACCAGGATGGGTGCCTCTATGATCATTTTTTTGATCTGGGAAAATTCTCACTTTTATTTAGGACTCCACTCAATCTTAGTATCCTTTTTCATCATTTCGTTGAGTGGTTTGACTATCTCGGTGAATCCAGTGATGAACCGCCGGACAAAGTTGATATTTCTGAAGAAAGACAGCATCTCCTTCTTGCTACTGGGAATTTGTAAGTTTAGCAGTGCTTCCACTCTCTTAGGGTCAATGGATATGCCCTTCTCAAAGATAATATGCTCGAGAAACTTCCCTTTGGTAACCCCAAATATGTATTTCTTGGGGTTGAGGGATATTCCATATCGGTGACATATCTCAGAGATCTGGGCAAGGTGGGCAGAATGGTCACACCTGTCCTGGGAAAAGATGGTCAAATCATCCATGTAGATGATTATGCACTGATTCACAAGACCCTCAAACATGATGTCCATAGCCTTTTGAAAAGTGGCCCTTGCGTTAATTAAGCCAAAGGGCATTCTCCTATATACAAACGTTCCCCACTTGGTGGTGAACGCCATTTTCTCTGTGTCTTCATACTTAACCATGACTTGGTTATATCTGGAGTACCCATCCAAGAATGACATCAATTGGGATCCATTCACTATCTGCAACACCTCATCCAATGAGGGGAGAGGGTGATTATCTTTCTTGGAGGCCCTATTCAAGTTCTGAAAATCTACAGAAAGGCGAATTTTGCTGCTCTTCTTTCTTACAGGGACCAAGTTGGCAACCCACGTAGTATGCCGGATTGGAAAGATTATCCGGACCGACAGCAATTTATCCACCTCCTAATGAATCAGAGGTTCGATTAGTGGGTTGACTGGTCGTTGCTTTTTCTGAAAAGGCTTAGCATCAGGTTTTAGGGGAATAGTATGAGTCATAATATATGTGTCATATGTTTTTAAATCCTCATATCTCCATGTGATTACGTCTATGTATTCTCAGAGAACCGCAAGAATCTTCTCCTTCTCCTCAGGAGAGAAGGAGGTGCCAATGTGTATCATCTTTTCTTCACCAGGCTAGCCAATGTTTACTTTCTTAAATTTTCCTCCCTCAAAGGAGGATGACATATTTTCCCGGCCCCGAGGGTCTGAGTCAAATATTTGTTCAAGCATGACCATCCCCTTCGGGATGGTGTTGGTAGGTAAGTTCATGATCCCATCATCTTCATCCCCTTGTACAGTATCATCATGGTCTTGTTCCTCCACTATCTGGTCCTCAAAGACACCAACATTAGCCATGAAGGCTAGGATGTGTTGGTCGTCCTCAAAAACTTGAAAGTGGGTGACATTATCTAGAATGAATGGGGTGGGGATCATCTCAATGGAGAATCTCTAGAGTTGTGAGCCGGCCATGAGCTCAAGTGTGCTGGCAGAAATTGCAAGGGTATCTGGGATGTAATTCCCTCGTCAGGGAATAAGATCAATGCTAAAGGCATCAAAGTCTTTAATAAGGCTCCAAGCCTGATTGTGGTATGCGGCCAAACTTTTGTCATGGCATGTATACTGACTCCGGACCTGTTTAACAATCAATTCTGAATCACCCAAAGCCTAGAAGCGGGTGACTCCTTTCCTTAATGCAAATAAGAGCCCAAGGACCAAAGCCTCGTAGTCTGTAACATTGTTTGTGCAGTTGAACTGTAGCCTGTAGGATGCAAGGAAGGATTTCCCTCGTGGGTTGATTAATTCTACTCTGGCCCCACAACCTTGTTTGGATCAAGACCCATCAAACTTAAGGGTCCATAGATCGTTGCTTGTAGTCTGGGGATGGGGAGAGGGAGTGGTCTTTGGATTGTTTTTGGGAGACTTGGGAGGGGCTTCCTCCCTTACTGTTGGCGCATGGGTGGGGTTTGCCTCTGGAGGGGTCCGAATTTGAGATTCCCGGGGAGATGGTGCCAAAGAAGTGTTTCCAATAGGAATACTAGGTCCCAGGGAATCCACTGTGTGTTATTTATTCTGAAAGGTGTCAATGTGCTGGGTAGTGACTAAAAGGCAGGGTTCACACTCTAGCTCTGAATGTTTTTGATAGTGTACTTGGAACCAAGTGCTAGACAAGAGTGTAGTGGGGGTCGCATTGGCACCTTGAGAGTTAACCTCAACCATCAACTTTTTTTCTAGGTCCTGGGTTCTCTATAGAACTATGGGATCATCCCTGGGGGTGAAATCGAATGTTAAGATTTCAAGGGGTCAGTACACCTCGGGGGAAGTCTCAGAGAAGAAGACCTCACTAACCCTCCCAACTTTGATAAGGGCCTACTTCATCTGGGGTTCACTTTCAACCCGGATCTTGTTTGATTCTCCTTCCCAGGGGAGCCATAAGTGGTAGAAGTCAGTCGAGAAGTATCTGTTCAAGGACTTAGACCAATTCTGACTTAATAACATCCCATAAGTCTTTGGGATATCCACCACTTGGACGTCGATTATGCTAGCTATCCTAGGGTCTTGGATAAGCTGTATCCGGATGTTCTTCAATTCTCCCACCATTTTAACAGCAGCTTTGTCCAATTGAATCACTGCACCATTAGATGGGGTGGGATGAAATCTGAGATTCTAGCATATGGATAGGGGCATGATGTTGCCCAATGCTCTAGAGTCTACTAGGTAGTTGTGTATGTTCTCGCCTTGGATATTCAGGCCTAGTAGGAAGGGAGGATCTTCATTATTTCCCTGGAAGACAGCCGCGTTAGCATCCTCAAAAGAGACCATCCTGGGTGGGCGACTGACAGCTTCTGGGTTTCTCAAGAGCTTCAGAAGAGACTTCTTCTACTTGAAATAGTTTAGCAAAACCTCCATCAGGATCATGGAGGTGGTGGTCTGCTCTAACACCTTCGTAATGTCAAATCTTCCTCCTGGGAATTGGTGACTTCCCTCGGCTAGGTCTTTCACTTGGTTAGAGTTAGAACCTTTCAGAGGGGCGGGCCGATCAGTTTTATTATCCTAGGGAGGAGTGTCCTTAGAAGGGGGTATTGGCATATAAAATGGTCCTTTACCAGCCTAGCTCTGAATGTTGTAAGGATCCCGTGGGTTGGTGAAGGCATTGGCCTCAAAGGGCGGGATCGATTCATCAAAGAATCCCTGCAATTCAGATTCTTCTTCACCTTCTCCAGAGGATCTGAAGAAGATGGTCTCATAGATGAATGCACTATGAGTTGACTCTTGTACAAGAGGCTTTGGGGAAGTAGCATCATGTGATTGTTGTCTGTCCAGCTGGGAGATCATAATGACCTTCTATAGTGTGGCACAATTTACCTCATTGTGGGAGCCTATGTTGTGCAATTTACACCAATTGGTCATGGGTTGGAAGGCTGCCACTGGATTGAAATGTGATGGTCCAGCGCCACCCTGGTTGGCATATTGGTTCGGGGCAGGCCTCCGATGTTCGCATTATTGTTCCATTGTTGTTGATTAGGCTGAGGCCCGTTGTTGAAGTTTCTACCTCCAGCATTGTTGTTTTGTTGGCCAGAAAAAATATTCCCTCTTTGGGAATTGGAATTCTGGGGTGCATAGGACCCCGCCTTCACCTGACCCATGTCTATAGTCAGGGTAGACAACATTCACCGGAGGGATTCAACCTCGGTGGTCAACTAAGTGTTTGCATCACAGTGTGACGGTTGTTGTTGGTTCCCTAAGAAGGTAGCAGTATTCACTAGAGTTGAGGGCAGAAATACCCTAGCCGTGGATGACTAAAAGAAGGGCACTCTGGGTGGTTGTGTCTGAGGTTGTGCCTGCTGTGGCTGGTTCCAAGGGAAAACTTCCAGACCTGGTATTGACTGAGTCTATGATGGGTAAACATACTGGGCTTGTTGGGATCTATCAGCGGTGGCGGGGGATTCATTGCCATCGCAGGGGCACCTATTGCCAGATTAGGGTTATACCCCCCGATGTATGCAGTCCCATCGAGGATCATGTTGAAGGGCGTGCTCTGCCCAATTTCACCTGGGGTTTTGTTGAGGCCACGGGATAACTCTAAGGCTAAGTTGTAAACTTTCACCAAAGTATCCCAGTCGCCGACGATGGTTGTTCTCCAGAGGAGAGTGGCAACGAAAGGGTCCATCGTGTTGAGGTAGGTCTGTATGGTTACTTCCAGGGATGGAATGAAAGGGCCCGTGCACCGCTTCAAGGCATGTTGGAACCAATGATTGAACATGACAAGGGGTTCATTTGGTTCCTTTCTAATGGAGATGAACTGGCTATGGGACCAAGTTGGGTCCACATGTATGCAAAAGGCAGCCAAGAAGGCATCCTCCATGTCCTGTCAGTTGTTGATGGAGTTGGCAGGAAGGTTTAGGTACCAGTTCAGCTCACCCTGTCCCAAAGACAGGGGAAACATCTGGGTCACAAAATCTTCATGTTGGAATTGATGTCAGTTCATGGCATCCTTGTATGCCTGTAAGTGTTCTTTCACGGTTCATGAGCCTAAGTGCTCATATCATGGGCAAATATTCTCTGGGTGGGAGGGTAAGTCATTGATTGCACCCGGGAAAGTTCCCATAGGAGACCCGGTGTTACCAAAGTATGCGGCCATTTGGGGAACTAGATTTTGGACAGGTTGAGCACTGGTTCCAGGGGCTATCTGAGGAGTTTGGATATTCTGAGGTATACTAGGCCTGCAGACAATAGTGGCTAATGTGGCTTTGGGGGTCCATTTCTTTCAAGTAGGAGGCTCGAGTTTGACAAACCTTCTAGGGTTTGGGGTTGATCTAAGGATTCTTTCATTTTTTTTAGGGGAGAAAGACCCAATCCCACTGAAGGCTTGACTCTTGAAACTATGGCTTGGGGAACCCTTAGGAGGTGTAAAATCAGAATCTCAAGAGGAGGACGAGTTCATGCCCTCTTTCTAGTGCTAGTTTTTGTTGATGGGACTTTGGTGACCGTGTTCGCCAACATTCGTAAGTTGTCACCGGGTACCGGGGGTACCGGCCAACTTCGCCTGCAAAGGTTATCTAGGGAAATGAGATTCCCCAGGCCTCCAAGCACCTAAGAGTCGGGTCTCGATGGTGCGGGGCTCAGTTGGGAGATGTAACTATTTTCAAGGGGGATAGCTGGTTTCTTCAACTCATTCTCTTCGGGGATTCAAGAAGGTGGGGTTCCTCCAAGCATTTTACACTTAGCAAATAAACTGAAAAAGATCCTGCAGGGTTAGAAGTATTGCATCTACTTATAGTTATGTTTAAACATTCAATACATCAATAATGCTATGATATACTACACTAAATACCAAAGAAATACACAACCATCAGTTCATATTTAATCAGTAACAAGGGAAAGGAGGTCATTAATCTACTTAAAATATCAGAGCAGAAGACATGAAGAACATTAAACATAAAATATTGTTAAATTAGAAGACAAAGTGACAACACCATCATTGCAAGAACCATCTCTTCTTCATTAACATTCCTTCCAGCAAGCACTGGTGCGTGGTACAATGGTGACTCCAAGGGAGCATCTAACTACTGAAAGCTTTTAAGACCAAGGAGCATTGAGCTCTGCAACTGACATGAAAATACTGCTTTCTTATTACTATAGATTGCAAAATCATCAATTTTGCTGACCCCTAGAAAAGGGCCAAAATTACTATTTATACACATTTTCTTCTAACCCAAACCCTAACCCTATTTTACATATCACCATAAAATATATTATCTAGTGGCTGGTACTACCTGCACCACTTTACAAAAGACCTCAAGACGGAGAAGTTTTGACATGTCAGAAGAATAAGACAAGAGGATGGAGTGGAAGAATTGGCCTTGAGAAGAGAGCCAGGAAAGAGAAGGAAGAAATCAAATCCCCTGAGGATCGAGGCTACATGCCTCATAAATGGGAAATGTGGCACCCTGTCTCCAATGTGCCAGGTGTATATCTAAAGCGGCGCGTCGAGAAGACCGTCTGTCAGAAGACCAACTATCGATCTGACGTGCCTTGATGTAGCCAACTAACCTCTGACAATCTTTATTAACTGCTTTTGAAAGTGACTGGTTGGCCTCAGGGACTAGGACACAGATCACTTGAAAGAATACAAAATTAAGGATCCAGGACTCCAGGATTTGGGAACTTACTTTCTGAAAGAATAAAGAATACAAAATGCTTGGGTTTTCTCCGGCCCCTGGAGAAACTTTATTGCTACTTGTTATTGTTGAAGGTCTAGAGGAGGTGGGAGATTCCATCCTCATCAATCTCTTTGAGGCCAGACCGCCAGTACTTGGCCACCTCGATTTGTTCTCCTAGCTCCGGAACATTCTTCTTGAATTCATCGGCCATTTTTGCCACATCATGACCACTAAGGATCATGCGATTCAGTCTCTCCATTTGAGTTCCATCCACTCCCTCCGGGGATTGATATCTTGACTCTGTTAATTTTTCAAACTTCCCCAAAACATATTCCTTTGTTGTGCATGTGTCAGTGCTGAACAGGTCACCTCCGGAGACCTTCGTGACAAAAGCCTTGTACAAATTTGAAGAATATTGGACCGTGTTGATTTTATCATGTAGAGTCCCTACCAGTTGCTTGAGCACCTCCAATGTGAGGTCAAGTCTGGAGTGTTGGGTCCTCACAAAATTGAATGATTCTTCTCCCAGAATCCTAGACTCAGAGACCATTTCCTCCCCAAGACTGAGAAGCTCTTCAAGTTCTACCTTCCACAATTCATAATTTTCTATATCACCCTCCCATATGTTAATAATAGTTTCTGCCTGATGCAGAATGTGTCAGGCCGCATACAAGTCTGGGAGGGTGGATACTAGGAAGCGCAGGGTGTTTCCTATCTATAGAGCGACCCACTCATCGACCGCTTGGGCCTTCTTCTTCATTACTCGCAAGGAGTTTATGTCACTCTATGGTAGTGGTGTGTCAGATGTGGAGGCATCCATAGGAATGGGACTGATAGGCCAGGCTAGCTTAGTAAGAAATCCCATAAGGTTTGCAGTCTTCTCCTTTTCTTCTTTGAGCCTTTGGGCCTCCTTTTTGTAACGGGCCTCCACGGCTCTGGTCGCTTCTTTCAACAGGTCCACTTCACCCTATTTTCCTCTTTTTCCTAGTGATATCTCCGTGATATCATAATCTCCAGCTTCGGTAGTTTCCTCATCAGCATCTGGGGGAGGTGTTGGCACAACTACAACTGTTTCTTTGCCCGACTCGATTCGAAGAGTATGAATCATCTGGGCTTTCTTGGCCTTTGGTGGATTATAGACCTGAGCCATCATCTTGGCTAGGGAGAGATGAGATCTGGGGGTCGGTGGAGCTTTTCTTTTCTTGGGCTCGACCAACCACTATGGCAGTAGGGGTGGCTTATTTGCCAAAGTATGTTCCTTGGGTTCTTCCCTGACATCTTGCTACTGCTCCTCCTCAGTGGTGTGGGTATCGCCCGACTCCCTCCCTTCATCTTGGGCTTCGTCGACAACATTTTCCCCGGTGATGTTTATTTCTTCTGCATTGTCCTCTACGTCTTCTTCTTCATCTGGGCCCTCATTGGCCGTCCCGGGGGCTTCTTCCTCTTGTTGCTCTTCTTATTCCTTGGCCTCTGTCGCCAGGATTTCTTCTTCCATTGACATATCTTTTGGAAATGGGGGAGGTATCGGGCCAAGATTTAATGTTTTTCCCACAGTTATTACCTGCCCAAAGGTTGCTCTGGGGAGTGGCATTTGGAACGCGATGGCTGAGGTTAGGGTTGCTCCCGTAGGTTTGGTTCCCTTAGTGGATGCCATTTTTTCACTCTACTTCTATTGGTCCACTCCTATACTTTGTATCTCTGGGACCTCATAGGCAATCTCTTGCTCTATTTCCTTCCCTTCTTCCATCTGCTCTTCCTGCTCCTGCGCAGGTTCTTGTTCTAGAGAATCTTCTTGGGTTGGGACTTCAACTTTTGTTTGCTTGATGTCCCCCTACAGATTCTCGAACTCGTTGGTTGCAAAACATCATCAAACTCATCCTGTAGGGGAGGGTTGGTGGGGACATCAGTAGGCTCTGGTTCCCTCTCTTGTTCCAAGGAGTCAGAAGAAAGGATCTCAACTTGTGGGATCTGGGACATCCCCAGATCCAACTCTATCTTGGGCTTCTGGTTAAGCCTCTTCTTTCTCCTAGTAACTAAGGGTGGCCTTGCATCCCTTAGTGCTATTTGTTCTTCTGGGTCAACCCCAATTGCCTTAACCATCAAGGCCACCAGTGAAGGAGAGGAAGCGAGACGGACTAGTTCGGCCATGGACACCGGGGTAGCCAGCCACGTGATTAGATTCTCCCGCATTTTCTAAGAGGTTGCTAATGATTGTTTTATTTTCTCTTTTATGGGGACTTCTTGCACGGTCGAAGTCGTCGCTATCCCTTTTCCTTTATCTACTCCCTGTGAAGAAGTCCCAGCCCCCGGGGTTAACTTTGGTATCGGCTGGGCCGCTTGGAGGAAACTCCCGAGGCACACCTTCTTGAAATAGAGGTGGCTGTGTTCAACTATACTGTGAGTGAACTCTTCAATAGTGGGCCCTTCCTGGGCATCCCAGTTCACTAGTGGGAGGGCCAATTTATCGATCCCCTTTTCTCTGTACTGGGGATCTACCGTGGAGTTGGTGTCTGAGAAGTCTTCTGGGAATCTCTAGAGCTTCAATCTTTCCATCATTCCTATAGTCATTCTAACATAATGCCATCCCCAGACTTCCACGTCATCTTGACAATCTTCCCAGAAGTCTTCTATATGATATTGATGGGGCTCTGATGCCCGGGGAAGTGCCTTTGCAATCTTGCCATGCAGATCAAAATGTTTTTGGGGTAAGTAAAATTCCGCTAGGTTATAGCATTTAAGTTCAGTATCCGCTTCTTTAGCGGCGGCCAGACTGCATGAATAATTCCCACAAGTGATTGGGAATGGAATATTTGTTACCTTCTTCAAGGCATAGAATGCATGCAACTCCATTATCTGCTTGCAATACTCCAATAGAATTATCTTGTCCCCACAATGTTTGGGAAACAAGTAGGGTTTCCTGGAGAAGCCGGTCACCCTTATGTATGTATGCTATTGAAACTGTATGTAGTAATGTCCGTAACTCCAGACCAAAATCGTTGCCTTCATAGACTGGCGGTACCCTACATCCCGGGTGGGTGTGAGTAGGTGGTAGTAAATGAAGGCATCGTTTACCTCGCAAAAATTGGGGAAGCTAGCCTCCCATTGAATCTATAGAAAATGGTCCCAAGGGGCCTTCTAGCTTGGGCCGATCCTGAGTATGCCCTCCATAAGTAACCCATTAGTGTGAGGTCGTTGTTGTGCTAGGGCCCAGAGAACATAGGAAGTCATATAAAACTTCTTCTTCTTGGCCAATTGAAGGAACTGGGAGTCCATGTGGTTTGAGATTATGGCAGCCCAGTCAAAATACTTCCTGTCTGTGCTTATACCAAGCAAGAAGTAATACATCCACCTAGAGAATTCTCGGGCATGTTGTTGCTCGAAGAACTGACATAATTCTATCATCCCCATCTGGACGCTTTCTTTGAACTTAGACCTGGGGATTTCTAATTTCATCCTCTTGAGGTCCCTCTTTGGGACCTTGAGCCAATTATTGTTCATGTAAATATGGGCCGCCTCCTCCAGCTGCGTGAATTGGGCCAAGGCATCTGACCGGGTGACTATAGCTGGTTTGTCAAATTGGGGGATTCCCAAGCCCCTCTGGAAGGTATCAGGGTCTAGGGACACCATGGGAGTAGGAAACCCGGTGGGTTCCAGGGCTGCAAGCATGACGGCCTGGACATATGTATTATAGTGCACTGCAAGTGTGAGAATAATTTCTAGTGACTGCACAAAGCACGGGAAACAAGCTGCCTTGAGAATCCTAGAGTTTCCTATTTTGATGGCCAATGGATCTCTGGCCTGTCATTGGATATACATTATTTTTATCAAGGCCTGCATTTTGGGCCATGTCTCGACGCTGGTGTCGGTAATAAGCTAGACTTTGGACTCAATCTTTGAGCCCATGATGACTCCATCTTACACGTACTTCAGGCTCATAGGCATTTTCTCTAGAGCCTTCTCCATTTTGGACCTAACTGCTGCTCTGGTAACTGCTGTAGAAGGAAGTTCTAGACTTCCAAGTGGTGAAGATGCGGAAGCTTCAGACATATTTGAAAGTTTGTTGTTCCAAAAACCTGCAAGGTAAGGCGACCGTAAGAATGTATAGATAAACAAAAACTTGGGGGTCCGAAGATCTTACCATCGTGGCACTTGCTTCCCCTGAAAAGTTAGCTTAGCTCAAAAACTCTGGAAAGCATATATTGTGAACTTAGTAATTTAACCAATCATCTGGGTCCAGGGTTTTATCACACTTAGTAAAAGTAGGACACAGGATGGGTCATAGAAAAGAGACTCGGAGCTCGGGGAAGTAACTGTTGGAAGGTGTACAAAAAGAAAGCCGTCAGACCCACGTGGGTGCCACATGGGTAAGCAATAAATAGGAGTTATGGTGATGGCGGTGGAGCCAACTGTCTGAATGCGTGAAAAGTGAAGGCCACTTGGACAAATATAAATGTGCACATGGGACATAAATGAAAGATAGGCTGGTTTACAAAGGAGAAAGAAAACCACCTGGTTGAAACCGGCTGAGAGCCGAGTTTCAACCAGGCGGTATTCTACACAAAGCGAGCTCGCAACTTAAAAACTAGAAACAAATGTAGCATGGAAAGCTCGAAAGACTACTAGGGAGAATACACACAGAATATACACCATTACACAATAGAGCCAAAGGGTGTATACATGCAAACTAGAAGGATACACAATAATATATATCAAATATACACATATACAAAATGCAGAGCAGATATTTACAAAACCAGAGAATACACAGAATACTTACAACTTTCTATGCCATCGAAAGACTATACTACATTTGTGTAGAGGGCAGACAACCCTCTGGCAGAGTTGACCCACCAACGGGTGGCAAACCAGGAAGAAACACAAGGCAAAATAGAAAAGCGAGACAACACCAAAACTGAACAAAACCAAAAAGCAGGAAAGTCGAGAGGAGAGAAGGAACCAACTTGAAAATGGAGAAGGGAAAAGAAAGGAAACCACCGTGAATGCTCTGCAACAACTTCTATCATCAGATAATCACCACTTACCACCACTAAACACTCACAATTGCTTGAAACATCTTGGAATGGTTAGCACTGGATTATCGCTGAATCGCTGTAAAAATCACTCTCAAATCACTAAGATTGCTTAAGTGTTTAATCACGGTAAATGTGAAAATGACAGGTAATTTCTATTTATACCCATGGTGAAAGCAAGTTACCTTTCCTTCTGCAAAATCTGGGTAGATAGATCTCTAGACTCCGGGCCCGGGGATTCCATGGGATGATACCATTTTAAGAAAAGAAGACATCGTGGTGAAGAATCCCAGAGTCTGAAATTTGGCTGTCGATAAAGGACGACTAATTTTGGGACCGGGCCTCAGAGTCACAAGAGACAAAAAATGAAAACAAAAGCAACCCCACGGGGAAGAAAACCCCGGAGAAGGAAAAACAAAGAAAACAAAGAAAAAGACAAGGCAAGAGCCAAAAGCAGAAAGCAAAAAAAGGGGGGACCCAACATTTTGTACACAAAATGTAGGGACGGGGATGTAGGGCATAACAAGTCTAAGCCCTGTAACAAGGCTCACTTCTAATAGAGTGATTAAATCCTTTAATCAGGTCACATTTAATAGTGTGTATTGTAACCTTTAACATGGATGAATTTTCACAGAGCTCACTTCAGAAGATTGAAAAATTGATAGCATGTTACTGGTGGTTTTTCCCATTTGGGTTTCCATGTTAAATTCTGGTGTCATACTTGTGTGATTTTTATTTGATGTGTTGTATTGTTAAGAGATTTATATTCTATAAGTTGATTACATTAGGACAATAAACTGCAAGTTTATATTATTGATTATATGCTATAGAGACCGAGTGGATTACTGAGTGGATTTGAGTTGGTTGAAGTGTTTGAAAGTTCAAATGGTACATCTGAACCTTGGATAACTAATTCACCCCCTCTCAGTTATTCTAAATCATTCTAACAACTGTCACATTTCAAGTAAACATTATTGTTATCACTTGTTCTTTGAAATCCTATTTTGATTAGATAAGAGTGAAGTCTCTCATACCATGCTCGAGGTGCTTGTTTAAATCAATATAAAGCTTTATTTAACTTAAATACCTTTTTCTTGTTTGTGTTCTCGATGAATCCATCAGGTTGCTCAATGTATACTTCTTCTTCAAGTATCCCATTAAGAAATGCAGACTTAACATCCTTCTGATATACGGGTGAACCCACAATAGTGGGTTACACTTTTTTGGAGGAAGAAATTCCTCTTGAAATTTGCAAAGTAGATAGATTTAGAAAGTACTTTTGATAGAAAGTAGGGACTTTTGAATGAAAATTACTTTATATCGAAAGTACTTTATATCAAAAGTCCTTGAATATGACAATTTCACTCAATTAATTTTGATAGAAAGTAGATTCGATCTAAACTAATTTGTTTCAATCGAATCTACTTTCTACCAAAACTACTTTTTATTGAAAGTAGTTTCTATCGAAACCCTATGATTAGAGGCCATCTACAGAGGCTAACAAAAATCTATAGTTTTAATGGCTTCGGGGCTCAAGTGCGGGGCTCAAATGGAAGAATAGAGAGACATCCTTTTGCATCGCACAAGTACTCTGAATGAGTTTTCTAACGATTATATATTTGACAATTTTTGAATTAATTATGTCTATGTTTTTTGATGTGCATCAAATGTAGGTTTTTTTTATCAAATATAAACCTCCAAGTTTGTCGTTCAATGAAAAATAGTAGAAAAAATATATATTTTTTTGAAAAATAACAGTGCCCTCTGGCTTTGAGTCTACTTTCTATCAAAAAAAATATTTGAATTTTGATAAATACACAACA
This sequence comes from Thuja plicata, assembly GCA_018584345.1. Classification (NCBI taxonomy): domain Eukaryota; kingdom Viridiplantae; phylum Streptophyta; class Pinopsida; order Cupressales; family Cupressaceae; genus Thuja; species Thuja plicata. The sequence goes on along the minus strand of MU214621.1, from coordinate 30,245 downwards.
CATTATAAGCTATGCAGTCAAGGTATGTTAAAACTATGGTTTACTGTACTTCAAACGTTCATAAAATATGCAATAATCATGATAATATTTTCAAACCAATTTCATTCCCTCTGTATGGATGTTAAAAAACCAAATTCAAAACAAGCGCATTGATATCTATTTTAGAAAAAAATGTTATGCTCAATGAAGTCAATGTAACTTTTTAAAAATGACATTTTCAGCAACATAGCAGTTTTAGTGGGAGAAAAAAAACCAGTCAAATCAATTCAAAAAATAAAAATAGAAATATTTATAATCTAGAAAGAAAATCCTAAAAGACTCTAGTTTACTTCATCTTCCGATTTCAAACTATTTAACGACAATATGCATATGAATTTGAAAGTTTTTTTTCAAAATGTAGACTTCAATGTCCGTTTAGGAAAAAAAGTGCAACCCACTATTGTGGGATCACCCATACCTTGAATCCTTTGTAAGAAACATATGCTAGAAGTGTTATAACTCCTTCCAGTCTAGAAATAAGTGCAAAAGTCTCTCCATAGTCAATTCCTTCTTGTGCATAACCTTTTCAAACCAATCTAGCTTTATTTATGATAACTTCTCCATGCTCATTTAGTTTATTTCTAAAAATCCATTTAGTACCAATAATATTTTATTCTTTAGGCATGGGTACTAAAGCCCATGTCTTGTTCTTCTTAATTTGATCATACTCTTCTTTCATTGCTTTCATCCAATCTTCATTATCTAGTGCTTGCTTGACTTTCTTCGGCTCAAATGAAGATATCAAACATGTATTTTATCTTGCCTTGCTTCTGGTCATCACTCCAACTTCCTTATTTCCAATAATTTTTCTTGGGGAATGGTGCCTTTTCACATACTTTTCCAAAATAGGCTTGGTAGCTCTCGGATCTTCAATATCAACATTCGATTGTGGAACTCCTTGTTCATCTTCCTCCTCGGTAGGTTCTCTTAGCAATGTTTTAGGGGCACCATGTTGTACATATACAAACTTATCATAATCATTAGGTTCCTTCTTACTGTCTTCACCATTCCTTTCTGCAAATTCATCAATTCTTACATTTTCACTTTCCACCATTTTGTTGGTAACCTTGTTCAAAAATTTGTTAGCTTTACTCCTTGTATAATATCCTAAGAATATCACTTCATCTCCTTTTGAATCAAACTTTAATTCTCTAGAATCTTTCAGAATATAGCATTTTCTCCCAAATTTTTAAAATTAACTAACATTAGGTTTGTGATCCTACCAGATTTCATAAGGTGTCTTGTTGGTACCTTTCTTCATTTGTGCTCGGTTCAATGTATAAATAGCAGTACTCACAGCTTCCCTCCAAAAGTTCTCTGAAATTCCTTTTTCAATCATCAGTGTCCTAGCACAATCAACAATAGATCTGTTTCTTCCCAGCAATCTCATTTTGCTATGGTGTCCTCGATGTTGAGAACTGTCTCTTGATTCCATTCTCATTAGAAAACAATGTAAAACCATCAGAAGTAAACTCACCTTTTCTGTCGGATCTCAGACATTTCAACTATCTTCTAGTTTATTTTTCAACCCGGGCCTTATACCACTTAAACATTTGAAATGCATCATATTTTTCTTTTAAAAACCATAAATAATCCTTGAATAGTCATCCACAAATAAAATAAAATATATGTCTCCATAATAACTTTGAGTTCTCATTGGTCCACATAAATCAGTATGAACTAAATCCAAAATTCCTTGTGTAACATAAGTCTTTCTTGCAAAACTAGATTTAGTCATCTTACCCATCTGACATTCTCTGCACATAGCATTCTCTAGTTTTTCAAGTCTTGGTAGTCCTCTTACTCTACTCTTCTTACTCACTTTGATTAAGTTGTCAAAATTAACATGACAAAGCCTTTTGTGCCATAACCTAACATCTTCAACTTTAGCAAATAGGAAACTCTTCATAGAAATATCAAGATAAAATAAATTACCTTTAGATTGTTCTCTAGTAGAAATCAAATTGCTCTTCTCATCAAATATTTTCACTCTTTCATATTGAAATTCTAGTTGGTGACCTATATTGTTTAGCTATGCAACACTCAATAGATTATACTTTAATCCTTCAACCCAATAAACATCATCACATCTTGTGTTATTCAGTAGAATTATAGATCATTTTCCCTTCACAGGATATGAAGCATCATTACCAAATCTAACATAACCTTCATCATGCTTTTCCATGGAAATAAACTTAAGTGTGTCACCAATCATGTGATGTGAACAACCACTATCTATAATCCATGTTTCATTCTTACTTACTTGTGATATTAGGGCTCTAGGTTCTTCTTCATCAGAATCATCTTTTATAAAAACATAAACAACTTCTTTCTCCTCATTAATCTCAAGAGAATAATCATCACTTAGTCCCCATTAGAAATATAACAAGATTTATTACCTTTGTTTTTGTACTCTATGTATCTCCTGAATCTATTTTCTCTCTTGTCCTTATCTCTGTTATATTTCTTTTCCTCCTTATCATTCTCTAGATAGTCAGATGCAAAGTGACCAACTTTATCACAATTAAAACATTTCAAGGGTAACTTACCTCAGTATTTGCCTTTGCCTCTTTGTAGCCTTCTAGCCAACAAAGCTTCAAATTCTCTTTCATTTTCATTGCATTCAGTAAATAGCTCTTTATGTCCTTCAGTGCCACTATAAGTTTTCTCTCTAGCACTGCTCAAATATCCATCTCTAGTAGCATCTTCCCTAGATTTTCCAATCTTTAAAGTAGACTTAAATGCAAATTCAATCTTAGAAGTAGTAGGCATACTATTTTCAAAATCATTTAGCTCAAATGCGGTTAACTTACCAATAGTAGCATCCAGTGAAACATTCATCTGGGGTATAGATATCGGCTCTTGTGTAGCTAATACATGAATATCATAACTCGGTAGCAGAGTTTTCAATATTTTTCTTGTAACATAATCCTCTGTTATGACATGACCAACTTCTTTGATAGAATTAACAGTCTCATTAATTCTTGTACTGTACTGAATTATGTTCTCACCTTCCTTCATCCCCATACAGTCAATTTTTCATCTCAAACTTTCTGCTTTATCCTTCTGAACGTGTTGATCTCCACCATAGGTCAAAACAATCTTATCCCACATCTATTTCATAGTAGTAAAACCATCAAGCTCATCATATTCTTGGTTGGTAAGTGTAGAAGCAATCTCAATCATGACTTGTGTGTGTTCATGTTTCTATCTTTGCTCACTAATAGTCAAAGGTGCAGTAGTCGGTGCTACATATTCATTTTCAAGATAGTAAAGTGCATACTCTCCTACTCCAGACACATGCAACCTCATTCTACTTTTCCATGTTGAGAAATGATCCCTATTCAGCTTTGGTGCTTCCCTCTTATACATATTTAGATCTTAGCTCAATTCCTTTAAAATTATCACTTCAGAGTAACAAAGCTCTAATACTAATTGTTGGTCCCACTGAGGGGGGGGGGGGGGGGGGGGGAANGGGGGGGTGAATCAGAAAAATCAAAACTTAAACACTTAATACCAAACTCACTGATTCACTTGGTAAATATAGAATATAGTAAATAACCAATTCACCAAATAAATATATAACATAAGAAACAATCAAGCATTCAAACCTAACAACATCAGATATAACTCATTGACACATGATTTAACTCAGTTGACACCATATTTAATGAGGAAAACAAATTTGGGAAAAACCTCTATGGGAATTGTATCCCACAATGAAAATGTACCCTTCTGAAGTATGCTCGGTTAAGAACTTATCCTATTAAAGATTACAAACACATTTGCTAAATGTGACCATGTTAGGGGATTTACCTTAGATCTATTAGGATCTTCACCATGTTAGGAGTGGCCTTGTTAGAGGTTTTTTAAACACTCTTTTGGAATGTCACCTAAGTCTGGGTTTTACAAATAAGATGGTTAAATCCACTTGGTTAAGAGATTTCTATGTTACAAATATTAATAAGAGACAATAAACTTTGATCTATAAAAATATCAACTCACTATGCTTGTATCAGATCTTTTTTGTTCAATTGAATACTGGCATCTCATACTCCATTAATCTCTCTCAGACTGTAGATTTGTCAATTTGTCTTTCTCTATTTTTCTCGGTAAATGTTGTTCTTCAACTTCTTTCCTTCTCTATTCAATTCACTAGAAGCCTTACACTGTGTGTAATTATCATTCCTTATATAGACATACATTTTCCTCTTAATCTCCTTAATTTGATTTTCCTTCATTTGTGGTCAACCGTTCGATCATCTTCTTCATATTTCTCAACTCGGTAGACCATTTCACTTTTACCTTGGAACTTGTAACTTTTCTTGGAACTTTCATATTTATGTTTAACCCCTTGATCTTCACTTTAGATATTCATATTGAATTTTCCCATTCATAGATCTTGTAACAAACTTCATTTATTTCTTTTCCTCATCTAGCTCTGTTAGTAATAACTGAGAGGGGGGGGGGTTTGAATTAGTGGCCTCAGTAATTTATTCAGCTTTAAACTTTAATCCACCAATCAATACTTATCAAATTATTAAGTCCTAACAAGATGCATGCCTTTGAAATACTTGAGACAAATAACTGTCTATCGATTTACCTTGTCTGTTCTTATTCTTCTTGATAATCGAAAAGCAGTAAACTGTATTTACTGATACTCAATAAATATTCAGAGTATACAAGTCAATCCATAAATGCATATGTAGAATGTAAAGCAATAAAGTAATAAATCATACACACATAACACAAGGATTTTAACGTGGAAACCCAGTTAAGGGAAAAACCACTGGGATCGGTACCCCAAATTTTTCACTCTTCTGAAGCGAGCCCTATTAGGAGCCAACCCTGTTAAAGGTTACAAACACATGGTTAAGTGTGACCTTGTTAGAGGATTTTTATATATAGGTTGTCACTAAGTATCTGGAATCTATGCTACCATCCTTGAATCAGTCTCATGACTGTCAATAGGTTTTATGCAAACCTTACTACCATCCTTGAATCAACCTTCTTCTTAGACTGTCAATAGGATTTAGGTAAGACCGGTGCTACTATCATGAGTCAACCTTCTGGTAATCTATTAGGATATACCTCAATTACAAAAGACTGTTAAGTCCTACTCTGTTAAGAGACTTAATGCTTCAATGGTTAAATTGAAACAAAATGACCTGTTTCTAATGCAACTAAATTGTATATTTTTAGATCTATTTACTTACAATATATTTCTGATCAATGTATCAATACAATTCCTTTGTACTTAACTCTTTCTGCTCTGTGATGCTGTGCTTTTCTGTTCGTCGGTGTCTGCAGAATTCTTTAGCTCTCCCTCAGCTTCATTGATCAGGACTGCATGAAGTTAATCCTTCATCAATTTCTCTTCAACATCTTCTATCAGTTCACTCCCCCATGTATCTGATTTCTTGCTCACATCTTATTAAAGTGAATTATGCTTGTCTCTTCTATAGACATGATGTTCCTTAATTCTAGGTTCTTGATTCTTGATTCTTGGCGTGAAAAATAATCCAGCCAAATTGATTTATGACTTTAACTCCTGATTTATCTCATAGTTATCTTCTTGCCAACTGTACAAATAATTTACTTAACTGTGGTTGAATAAAACAAATCAAACAACCAGTTAAGTCTATCCTTTAGCTCTGCCAGATAGATTTTTTGTCATTTTCTGATCTCTCTGTTTTGTCGATCAACTCCGCAGTTCGTCGCCGGTGACAACTGCCAGTTCTGTCGGTGTCGCTTTAGTTAGCTTTGGGATCTCTGTCCGTCGGGCATCATTGAATCTTGCTCATCGGGAAACACTGTGTTTAGGTCATCGGGCATCCTTTGATTTTTCTTCATCGGTCAACACTATCTTCTGCTCGTCGGGCATCACTGTGACTTTATCTCTGTCTTTACCGATGGTGTGCACTCCGCCAGTGTAATCCGTCACTTAGTGAATACTTGAATTTTATGCATTGCTGAAGGCATAACCTTTATTCCATTGATTCTCTAAAGTCTTTGGCATTATGTATATGACCATACAGATGATATCAAGTTGACATCAATGACAATACAAACCATTAACTGATTTAATGTCTTGCATCATCTTCAACTTAATATAGTGAACCATTTAGTCAGTTACATGTCATCAATCTCTCCCTTTAGCATTGATGGAAACATACTATATTATCATACTATACTATTTCTAATACAATATGAAATACATTTGTTGAGATTCATCGAATTTCAAACAGTTTGTTTTGATAACCGATAAAATGTCTGACCGCCGGTAAGCTCTGTGTAAGTGTAGATTTGATTCTTATAGCTTTCTTTTTCTTCTTCTGATGTGTTGTGACCTTTGTTGGTGTCAATTTTCTCTTTGCATGTTCTACTTCTTTGATGTCTCTGTCTTTTGTTTGCAACTTTTATATCAATTCTCTCCCTTTGGATATGATCTCTCCTTGTTTGGAGTAATCTGATAATAAATAATTTCTGATGATAATATAGAAACATTCTCTCCCTTTGACAACAATGCCAAACAAATATTTTACAAATATCTGACATTCTATCAACCAATTTCTTCTTTCCATAATATATTCCTTGAATTTCCCTTATCCATTATCAATATAACAA
>MU214621.1:5361-18542 GCA_018584345.1 Thuja plicata | reverse complement strand
GTATCAATACAATTCCTTTGTACTTAACTCTTTCTGCTCTGTGATGTTGTGCTTTTCTGTTTGTCGGTGTCTGCAGAATTCTTTAGCTCTCCCTCAGCTTGATTGATCAGGACTGCATGAAGTTAATCCTTCATCAGTTTCTCTTCAACATATTCTATCAGTTCACTCCCCCGTGTATCTAATTTCTTGCTCGCATCTTATTGAAGTGAATTATGCTTGTCTCTTATATAGACATGATGTTCCTTAATTCTAGGTTCTTGATTCTTGATTCTTGGCGTGAAAAGCAATCCAGCCAAATTGATTTACAGCTTTAACTCCTAATTTATCTCGTAGTTATCTTCTTGCCAACTGTACAAATCATTTACTTAACTGTGGTTGAATAAAACAAATCAAACAACCAGTTAAGTCTATCCTTTAGCTCTGCCAGATAGATATTTTGTTATTTTCTGATCTCTCTATTCTGTTGGTCAACTCCGCAGTTCGTCGCCGGTGACAACTACCAGTTCCATCAATGTCGCTTTAGTTAGCTTCAAGATCTCTGTCCGTCGGGCATCATTGGATCTTGCTTGTCGGGAAACACTGTGTTTAGCTCGTCGGGCATCCTTTGATTCTGCTTTGTCAGGCAACATTGTCTTCTGCTCGTCAGGCATCACTGTGATTTTATCTCTATCTTTATCAATGGTGTGCACTCCGCCGGTGTAATCTGTCACTTAGCGAATACTTGAATTTTATGCATTGTTGAACCTTTATTCCATTGATTCTCTGAAGTCTTTGGCATTATGTATATGACCATATAGATGATATCAAGTTGACATCAATGACAATACAAACCATTAACTGATTTAATGTCTTGCATCATCTTCAACTTAATATAGTGAACCATTTAATCAGTTACATGTCATCAAGCTCATCATCGCTTCACATTAAATTTGATTTCATCATTATTTAATATTAGTATATTGTACTCGGTAAATCTTTCTTTGCAACTCGGTAACTGACTTCATTCACTGCTCGGTGTCTAACTCATCTTTGGTGCTCAGTAACTGTAACCGACTCACATAACATTCTACCAACTGACTCAGTCTAGCTCGGTAAAGTAACTCTTTTAGTATTAACTTAATTCACTGCAGTTCCTGACTTGATCAATCAAATGTACCGATTTGATAACATCAAATATATAGTAGAAAAAAACTATATCATCATTACTTCATCATTGTTTGATCTGTATTTTCACCCATTTAAATTCTCCTCTTAAGTTATGGTAACACAATATAAATCAATTAATCAATTTCTTGACATCAATGACAAAACAATAATTGATCTAACCATTTCTACAATCATGATACGTGATATCACTCGCTCTTCATAATCTCCATCATATATTCATCAGCTAATCACCAAATCTACCTATTGACCTAGATTTGCAGTATCATCTTTGATCTTTAGTGTGTCTAGTTGGCTGACCCTCTTCTTTGGTTCCTTGAGAGATATTCCAACATGTTTCCCTTGATCAACATTTATTGTTCTATTCCTTAGTTTTTAATTACTCCTTGCTTCCTCAATTACTGTAATAGTATATGCTTCTTTCTCTTCATTTGTTACCCTCCTAATGAATGGAAGCTCTCCTTGTTGCCTATCACATTGATATATCCTATTCAAATCATCTTGGTACACATAACCCTCATCAGAAGAACTGGAATCATCTCTTCCCCACATGGGTTCAGATTCAATACATTATTCACTATGGGTTGCTGATCATCACTCCGATCTTCATCCTCTTGCAGTCTCTAGGCCACAACACACTTATCAAGAGAATATGGTAGTGTGCAAGCTTGAAACCAAATATTGTTCTCCACCAAATGGTTGTTTCTTTTCAATGGATCAGGTATTTCTTTAGCGTAACTTTTCTTTTCAGGCTTACCATCTTTCCGACTAGTTTTATAGGGCATATCTTGCAATCTAAATCTATCATTTTTAGGGAATGATAGCCTATCACTTCTACCTTGTTTTAGGTCCTTAAATATTTTATCATATCCATGATTTCTTTGAGATCATCCCTTTTAGGGGCCTTTTAATTGTATAATTTAGTATCATCCCTTTTATTTATCCTTCTAGAAGCCTTTCTGTCATTTTCAATAGTAGTGGCAACTTTGAAAGCTTGATGCAAGGTTGTTGGTCTTTGTGATCTAATCATAATGTATTCTACTATCAAGTGAAATTAGATAGAGATCAATCAAGAAAGCATCAACAAGCCTTATGTCTCTTTGTATTCTATTCAATACTTTATTAAAACTTTTATTGAATTCTGTAACTGATTCATTAAAATTCTTTTTAATGCTAATCAATTCATGAGATGCGGAAGATGTATCATTATGATCACCAATCTACTCAACAACTTGATTTAAAAAGTCACACCAATTTGAGATGGACCCATCAGGAAACCCCCTATACCATTCAGAAACATCTTAAGTTAATGACTGGACAAACAACTTCATGAAAACATCCTCATTGTTTTCCTCTAATTCTTCAATAATGTTTCTTAAATTTATGGTATGTTGCTCAGCAGATTCCACTCCATTCCCTGAAAATTTTGGAATGGCATTTCTTAATTCATTTGATGTAGGGTTTGGGTATCCAACTATCCCATTGAAATATAGTTTCCTATATCTTTCTATCACCATAGGAGCTCTTCTTCCTTGGCCCATATTATGGTGATTCCCATTCTGCCCTCTAGGAACTCGGTGACTCATGCCCCAGTTATTTTGACCATCATTATAATGATTTCCCATATTTTTTTGCCTTGGATTACCTTGATTATGGTTTTATCCACTATTTGGTTGTCTCCAAGGATCACCTCTTTCATTTCCATCATTTTTTCTTCCCTGTCTTCCTCCATTATCCGGTTCAAACAATAGATTAATATGATCATTATTGAAAATATGCTCCCCATTATTTCTAAGTGGAGGGTTATATTTTGGTACTCCATCCCTTTTTGATGTTGTCTTTCATTTTGATCTTTCTCCACTATTTTTAGTATTAGGTGATAAAGTTAAATCATCTCTCTTTATCGCTAACCTATCCAATCTTTTGCTAGGAAACCTCTTCAAAGCTTTAGCTACCTTAGGATTCTTATCGCCATATTCATATAATTTACCGAACATAGAAAATATTGCTTCATCTTCTTCATCATATTCTTATGCTTCCTCTCCTACCTCTTGTACTGGATTATGATCTTCAACATCTTCATTGCTAAAGGGGTTTCTATTATCCTCCAAATTACTTGGATTTGCAAACAAGTTTTCTTCATTAAAACCAATATTCTCCCTATTAGGAAAATTCTTATATCCAGTACACAACATATCTGAAACTTGTTTCTTTCCTCTCCTTAGACTAGTTTTGTGTAAATCTAATTCAAGTTGATCTAAATGCAAGGACCTTTGACCCCACATGAATACTTAGTATAACACAATTATTCTACCAAGATATAACTATATCAAATTTGTAGAGTCGTCACCTTCTTGCCTCAAGGAAAGTACTTACTATCTTATGAGTCCTTTCTCCCAGTAGAGTTTTCCTTTACCAGAAATTCTGAAACTGTTTTGATAAAAAAATCCCTAGTAGAGTCACCAATCTATTGGTTCTCAAATCAACAAATTGGATTTCCTATGGACTTGTCAATCCAATGTTGGGAAACCCAAGTGATTTGGCCAACTAACAAGTCTCAGCCCAAGGCAAGGTTGGAACTTCTGCAATTCTGGCTCTGCAGAACCAAGGCTAGTAGGCATATACCTCAACCTTAATCTATTGGTTGGAGGATTTTCTTATAGCAGATAGGATACACTTCAAACCCTCTGTCTCAAGTATGGAAAGGTCACTTGAAAGAAATCAAACTATAATTAGTACAACATAAACTTCAAGAATAAAAATATTTTTGTTAATTGTAAGAATACTTTGAAAATATGTGTAAATTAAATGAATGTTGAATAGAATATCTCAACAACTTAAAAAAAATGAACTAAATGACTATATCCAATAATTGATAAGATCAGTGCCTATTTCAACTTGGTAAATAGAGTCAATCCAATTTCAATCCTATGTACAACCTTACAAGATAGTATATATTCCAACACCATCAACTATTCAAATGTTATAGATGCAGAGAAATTAAGCCTATTTATATCCTTTCTAGTTCAAATGAATTTAACTCCTCTGGTTGTGAGACCAGTTGAACAGGAAGATGGAAACAATAACTTTTCACGAACTCCTTGATAATCAAACAGGGATATGCGACATGTAAAATCTCTACACAAGCATTGCAAGAATAGCAATTGAATCCTCCTTCAATAATTGCAAGGGACTAATTGAAATGAATTAAAATTTCCTACCAGAAGTGAGACAACAAATGCTTACCTTTTATTGATTTTGAAATAATAGTACATCCGAGTCCATGTTGCAGTTGTGATCAAATTCTAAAACTAGGAATAATGATAATGATAATAATATCCCTTTCACATGGTCTTGGAATCCCTATTTATATAAAATCCAAGGGATGCGTACAAGATTCAGACCAATGTGTATCTTCATAACTAAAGCCTAACCCTAATATCTACAACTGAACATCATAGTTACAATTAAGAAATGATTAACATCCTTGTTTGAAAACGGTTGTTGACCGTTGGGATTCATAGTAATAGTCGCTAGCAATCACTTGCAATTTTTCTATGACAATTTAAATAATGATTATTTATTATGATCATTATGGTGCTTTTGATCACATATTCATCCATATACTTTGTTTGATAATGGATACTATCAATGGTATCTTGAACAACTTTAGCATTAAGAACAAAATCACCGATGTTATCATCCATCCTCAGACATTCTCCATCCTTGTGAATATTCTTTTAAGAAACATCTGCATGTCTTCATTCTTCAGTCTTGAAGATCACATTATCCCATCAAAAGATGGATCCATGGTATTCTCCATCCTCAAAACCCTACATGGAAAATGATAACAATGTAACAAAATAATAGACAAACCTTAACTGGCATAAAAAATAATTAAAATATTAAAATGACATAAACAAATCCACATCAACATTTCCACCCAAGAATATTATCCTTTTCATCATCAATGACACATGTCATCATCGCGTGATCCCATGATGGATAAATGACGTTCAGTTTATGATCACGGGATCACGCCAACCTTCAATCCTTTCCTTTCTTTAATCATCGATCAGCTGGAATACATGTTGTCATTGTGTGATCCCATGGAGAATAAATGACATGCAACTTCTGATAAAAAATCATGCAAAACATCAATCTTTGCTGTGCTTTAGTCACCGATCAACCTTAAACCTCCTTTAAAAATTAATCATATTTTCCACTTGGTTAAAACACCACCATAGATCATACCCACGTGCTAAAAGAAAAGGGTTTTAGTAGTGCGCACTTTAAAAAAATTCAAAATGAAATGCATCCTCATCAACCTGCTCAACCAATCTGGTAATGCCAGTTGTTATCCCTTCTATCTCACTATTATGAACATCTCTGGGCCAAGGACACTTGTCGATTAGGCGTGATCCCGTAAAGAATAAACAATGTGCATATTTTCTTAGTGACATCATGCCAAACATTGGTCTTCACTGAGCTTTAACCGTAGATCTTCCATCTTTGCTGCTAAGAACTTGTGGGTTCAGAATACACATCATAAATGCATGATTCTACAATGGATAAAGATCATTCACTTTTTGATTGCAGAATAACACCAACTGTTGATCTACATTGAGGTTTTAATCGCTGAATAGATCTACACAAGGATATGAAATAACAAAAAGCCCACAAAAACACATGCATGACTATATTTATGAATTTGAAAATAAGACTAAGAACATTAGGGTAAAATAGCAAGACAAAACATATAAATCTCATTGACATAGGTATAAAACATACTTCCCTGAGCTATTTGGATATGCAAATTGATCTGTAAATTTGGGTTCCACCACTACCCAACAATATATGACACACATCCATAGGAATAATATCGCACAAAAATGATGACATTAATTTTCCATTAGTATGCAAACAACACTTTCGGTAAGCATACACCGAAAGACAGGACAACGAGAAAACCAAAAATCAGATATAAAGAGATCACCGAAAAATGACTAAGTACAAAGAGAACCAACGACACAACTTTGTGTGTACACCCAAATCGCAAAGAAGAAGGATAAAGAGGAACCTAACAAAGGAACCCGATGTGCAGTACATAGTGCAAACCAAAGAGACAGTTAAAGAGAAAACCAAGAGAACAAAAATGAAAGACAGTTAGCTGATTTTAGAGCATAACCAACCGACAGAAATTGAGAGTCAATTACAGCCCACAAAAAGTGGATCTGACTTCCACGTCAGATAAACAAGTCTTATTCTATTTATAGAATCTTGATTTGTTTTTAAATCCATTTCTTTAGGGACAAGAAACATGAATGTAAGTGCTTTAATTAGTCTAATTGATTTAAAACACATAGACTAGGAGATCTAGGTACAAGTTGTAAACCTGATCTTAGAGTTAACATTGTTTTTCGAGAAACTTAATGATGTCAATCCATATTATAAATAGATGATGCAATCATTCATTATAAAAGGATTTAAATATGAAAGAGAGTATGAATGAAGCCTACGAACACATATATGGATCAGATTGAAAGTTTCAAGAACCAAAAAAACAAAAGGTGAATTTGGTTAGCAAAAACCAAGAACAGAGGCTATCAAGAATCAGAGGTATTACACAATCACATTAGGTGATAATATTATTCATGTAAACTTAAATGGGTCTGTATCAGCAATAGGAGATTGCATTTACCAGGTCAAATTTAAATTTTCTATCATTCTAACAAGTGGAGCAAAGTGTAAAAATCCTTTCAAGGAAGGTGGATTTAACAGTCCAACTACAAATCTCTTAACGAGTGCACACTCAACAGTGTTGCTAAAGCTCTTAATCAAGTAGAATTTAACAGGTCTCCACAAATACTCTTAACTGGGTAGATCATCAGAAGTGATCAAATTGTAAGCCTTAACCAGCCCCTTCCAATTTTCAAATAGTGAAGATTTTGTGGGTGCCATCCCCATCGTAGTTTTTACTTCCCAATAGGAGTTTTCTACAATATCATAGCATGTGTTATGTGTCAATTACTTTCATGAATGTTTCTATGAATGTTCACATGTATGTTAAGTTAATGAATTGATATATAACTCACATCAAGATAGTATATATCAGATGAATGGAAATACAATTGATTACAAAAGGTTAATTGATTAAAGGATACACAAGTTTTAGAGGTACTGATTCACTCCTCCCCTCTTAGTACACACTTCCCATTAATTCCAACAATTGGTATCAGAGCTAAGTCTCTTTCTTTGGAAAAGATTAAAGGCTTAAGAGAAAATATCATATAATGGAGAAGTACAGACTCAACAAGAATATTAAAAATAAGAAGCTAGAAATTCAAATGTTCTATGAACAGTATAAAGAAGCTAGAATCAACATGAGACAACTGTTATATGAAAGAAATATTATGACATCTCGCTGCAATGAGACAGATTATCATGAGGAAGAGATACTAGATTTGTTTGAGTCTTCAGGATCAACTACAAGCAAAGCATCAGATACATCAGAAGAAATCATCGCAAGCCTAACTGAAATCAATCAACATTTGGCTGGATAAGTTAAATACCTGCAAATCAGTCAAGAGTCACAAATGGTAAGAATGATTGATGTCATGAACAATGCTAGACAAGCTGAGCAAGAAAGAACACTAGCAATTGATGATAGAAGAAAGACTACAAAAAAGCTACAAGAAAAAGTGTTTGAAATACAAAGACTTACAGAGCATCACCATGAGATTAAAAATCAGATTATTCTTATGAGTCAAGAGGCAAACAAAATAAATGTTGAACTCATTGAAAGAATATAAGCTATCGGTGAGCTAAGGGATGAGAATGAAAATTTGAAACATAAAATAAGAATTCAGTAGAAGCAAAATGAAATTATCAAGAAATTTGAAGAAAGCAATAAAAGAATGGATGATTTTCTTGAAGGACAACGAAGAGTCAACAACAACACTGGTCTAGGTTTTACCGAGAATGGAGAATCATCAAATCAAACTAATCCAAAGAATGTCTATACAAATTCAAGACCAAGAAAGCTTACATGCAATCACTATGGAAAGCAAGGCCATACATCAAATGTATGCAGAGGAAAAATGAAAGGTATTCCTAAATCTACATCTTTATTCATAGGATTTTGTTATAAATGTAACAAGAAAGGACATGAAGCATATGCATGTAAGTTTGAGACTAAACAATCAAAGAAGGAAACCTACATGGACAAATACTATCCTACTTGCAAAATGAATGGGCACACAAATCTTGAATAATGGAGAAAGAAAAGGCAAGCATGGAAGCCTAAAGGTCAAGAAACTCCCTATCAACTGAAGAGAGTCAGTAACTAATATGTATGGGATTACAACACTTGGAAAAATTGTACATCATGTGGAAGATTTGGTCACATTGCTGCAAACTGTATGAGACAGTGAACTAAAAAGTCTAGAGGCTAGACTAACCCCGAAATGACATGCTTACATTGTCATAAAGTTGGTCATCTCAAGAAAGACTACAGAGACTGAATGACAGAGATCAACACATATCCCAATGGAAACACCATTGAAGACATCCAGAGAGAAAGAGACAAAATGTGGAGAAAAGCTTCAAACAATGATGAAGCTGAACCGAGCAATGCAAATGGTGACACCCCATCCAATGGATCCAGTGACATCACCACCCCCACCTAAGCAGAACAAGTAAGTATGGAACTACATTACCCCAAGTTATTATTTTACATCAGTTCCATAATATGTTGATAAAATGCCAAATTAGCATAAGTAAAGATGCATCATGGTACTGCTTGTTAAAATCTGTGATAACTATGCTATCAGGCATACATATTGAAATCCATTGGTACACACTCAAAGTTGAGACTGCCTACACTTACCGAGAAGCGTCGGTTAAAAAAAAATGCTAGTGTAAATTGAGCCTCATCGGTAATCAAGCAAAGTAGACAAGTGGTTTGAAATACCGAAACTTGTCGGTAAAAGAAAAAGGTTTAACGTTCACCTTGAAACGTCATGTGGTCACCGAAGGAAAGTTGAAGTCTTAACCAATGAAATTTGTCTTCACACACCGAGGAGTTGGTAAGCATTAATGACACACCTTTTAGGTCAAATAGCTATAAAAAGGTGACTAGTCGGTCTCATTTTTTACCATGACCAGAGCAAAGTGACAAGAGCAATTTTTGAGCAGAAAGTGATAGGATCACAGAGTGACCTCAACTCAACCACCAGCACTCCAAAGAAGATCAAGAACAACACTTAGTGTGTACAGTAAGTTCTACGACCACCGATAAATCTATTTCACATATTTCACAAAAATCCCTAAATCTGAAAAAATGGCTACAACATCAAGAACTATGAAATCAAAGAACACCAAGAAGGATGAGTTCAAGCTCATCAAGAATTTGGCATGTGAGGAACCAAACTACAAGATTCACCTTGAGGTTGCCTCACAACCCGATGATGCTAGAGAATTCTCGCAAATACCAGCTAGGGTTTTGCTCGTCGAGGATGTTCGAGCATTTATGCACTGAAAGATCATAGAAATAGGTGATTCAGAGGTTGAACAAGCTTATAAGAAGCTATGCAATGAAGATGGAACTTTGAAAGATGAGCATAAACATATAGAAGTGAAAGTTCTCACTAATGCCCTAATGTTCCTGAAGGCATTCAAAACTGAGTGGATTTGGTTAGTATTGAGCCGAATGCACAATCATAAACTTTGGCTGGATGAACCGAAGATGATAACCTGAGATGTTATCCATGTGGTCACTGGTTACCCTATAACCGAGAAGGTAAAAGCATTAAAGCACCCACCAAAGGCCGAGACTGAAAAGATTACAGGAGCCAAATGGGATGACAGAGGATTGAAGGTTTGCACCATAATTGATGATGAGATGAAATTCGGTGCATGCGTTCTAGGCTATGAATTCTTTCAAGCCAGTAAGGGAACATAGTTGAACTTATCCGAACTTCTACTGAATCAACTAGAAGAGAATCTAAAGATCATAAGGAATGCGAAGTCAAACACATGTAAGTTTGGCTCACTCATAATGTGCATTTTATTCTACATTCAAGAAACATTCCCATCGGTAGGAGATGTGAAATGGGATAGCACAAAAATGGTCACCATGCAAATCAGTGAACATATAGCCTCACTGGGAGATAATTTTGAGACAGCCATGGATGAATACTTTACTGTATTCAAAGACCAAATGCAAAAGAGGGTAAGGATCCTCAAATAATTCATTGAGAAGTATAAAGATGAATTATGTTTCATGGTTGATACAGACCACCCTTATATCAATCCTGTTGTACTGAGGACAACATGGATTCAACCATTAGAATATGAGATAAACATTGATCTTGCATCAAAAGAAATTGATGCCTTGTTAAATGAACCACTAGATAAGAAACAAACTAAGTTTGGAACTTATGAGGAGGCCAAAACAAGAATAAAATCTGGCCTGGTTGTTAAGAAAATTATCAAGAAAAAGGAAAAAATGGTAAAGAACCTCAAAAAGATACTGTCGGCAACAAAGGAAGAAACCGAGTAGGAGGAAGAAACTGAAAAGGAGGAAGAAACCAAAGGACAACTACCTATTGGTGAAGCTAAAGAAAAGAATGACTCCAAGGCCAAAAAGTCAGATTCACCACCTCCTCCACCAACCAAGAAGTGAAGGACCACAAATGCTTCTAGAATAAGAATCCAAACATCTAAGGATTCAAATCCTTCACCTTTGAAGAAAGGAAAGGTCAGAACATACAAGAGGAAAGCGGCTACACCGAAGAGAGGGACAAACAAAAGAGTAAGAAAGCTCATTAGAACCTAAGAAGATATTGAAGACACCGAGCAAGATGAAGCTGTAGAGGCCAAAAAAATGTCAAGGTTAAAGCTCCATAAAGCATTGATGAAATTTGTAAATCTATTGCAAATTCAAGATCTATTATAGATTCTAAGATTAGAAGATGGTTGAAACTAGATCCAGAAGATCAGAACAAAGTTGAAGATGCCATCATAGAAAAAATATACAAATTCAAATATGTACTGATTCAGTTTGAAAGCAATAATGTACCAAGGGAACTCTTGGAAAGACAATACTCTAGATGGACATTTGCTTTTAAGAGTGAAAAGGAAATAAGAGAAAGAGTACTTGTTACTCTCATGCCTTCTGAATCCAAGAAGGAAGAAATTGATGAAATGATGGAGAAATACAAAAAGGAGTTCTCATCGAAGTTGAGAGCCTACAAATTTCTCGAAGGAAAGCTTATAGAGCTTGAACAGGAAAGCCATAAGAAATGGTGTAAAATTCTAAACAGACCTACTAAGGAAGAAAGCCCTGAGAAAGACCTACAAAAATAAGATGTTGATAAGGCAACTCAAGAACAGATCCTAATAAAAGATACAAAAGATGACATAAGTGGCAATAAAAATATGGATGTTGCAGATGAGTCACGGCCCGACACCACAAAGGATAAAATTGTGGATAACACTATCATTGACATTACTGATTATCCAATAGAGGAAGTTAATAAAGATGAAGATGTCAATGTTACAAAGGACACAATAATTGATACTGCACAGGTAAACATACCAGGAAACATGCCAATATTGATACAAGCTATCAATATTCTACAAGAAAAAGACAAGTCACCTGAAAAGGATACTCCCAAGGATGCATGAGAAGAGGAAAAGAAAGATGACACCGATGATCAAAAGGACATCAGAGACACTCACATAGTAACTAATAATGATAAGGTTATAGGAGGAGATTCAAGATAAGTAGATGCAGACACAACAAAGAAGGATGCAGAAAAAAAGAAAGATGAAGCTAAGGACACTGATAAAGGAGATAAACCTAAAGATGGAACTCCCAAGGAAACTGAAAAAGGTGCTACCAACAATGTGAAGGTTAATGTGGAGACGTCTACAGACACCCGACAAGCTAAAACTAATTGAAAGTAGCAAAAAGAAGAACAGCAAGTAACTTCATCAAGCACAACTAACAAAGCCAAGAAATTGCCAATGGTTTTACATTCAAGAGATACATAAAAAAAGAAGAAATCTAAGAAGAATAAGTTGGAAGTCACTTTGGATGAAATAATTGAGATACCAAAATGTGACCCAACTACACTTGATTTTGAAGCATTACAAGAATATGGTGAAATATGCCAAAGGAAGGCATTATAGGAGAAGCTAAGAAAACAACATCGAGACTCAATGGTACTGGAAACAACTAGGGATATCTTGCACTAGATTATATCTGATGTTGATATTGATCAAAATAAGCCAATTCTTGATCAATTATCCACTCTCACCGAAGCAATAACAACACAAAATATTTATGCAAAGAAGGCAATTGAAGAGAGAGTAGAGTAGAAGTACCAACAAAAACTCATTGAGAACATCAGCCAAGAAGTGGCAGTCAACAAGGTAAAGCTTTCAGAATTCATTACTGAATTAGATCCAATTATAACTGAAGCTATTTCCTTGATGGGTGCAAGCACAAAGTTGAGTGCCAATTCCGCGGAAGTTCGCGGCAAAAAAAAATTGGCAAACAGAAACAGGCACCCGTTTTTTAAAAAATGGGTGCCCGTTATGGTTCGGGTGCCCGAGCCGTGAATATAAAACGGGTGCCCATTTTGAAAAAGGGCACCCATTTTGGTTCGGGTACCCGTAGCAAAACGGGCACCCATTTTTTAAAAGTATTTAAAATTTGTTTTAAACCATTTTGCAAATCATTTTTACAATTTGCAAAACGGGATTACGTTTTTATCTGAACGGGTACCCGTTTTTAAGAGCTACCACCGACCCCCTGCTGCCATTTTTCCTCTTACAGGTATGTATTATTGTTTTTTATTATTAAAAATATTTTTTATTATTGTTTTTAATTAGTTTAATGTTTAAAATTGTATATTGTGTTTAATGTTTATAGTTTTTGAGAGCTACCACCGACCCCCCTGCTGCCATTTTTCCTACTATAGGTACGTTCAATAAACTCTCTCTCTCTC
>MU214600.1:1033027-1044145 GCA_018584345.1 Thuja plicata | reverse complement strand
AACTTGTATTTAAGTTCCTAAGAACTGAATTGTGCACTCTTTAGTAATTTGAGGTTTGAAGGATCTCATTGCAAGTTTCTATAACAACATAAAAATTGCAAGCATGTTCCCAAACCTACAATATGCCTTCCAAAACCCAAAATGCATCCTTCTGGTGCATATTTTACACTTACAATGCCAAATGAAGATCAAATGAAGAAGTACAGGAGAACAAAGGTCTCGTAGTGTGCCCTAGCCGACTGTCGGCACTCAAAAATTTGTATTCCCTATGAACCGATAGATGGTTGCACATCTCGGTGAGGGAAATGTAACATTTTTCTTTGTTTCTTTTGTTTTGAAAAATGTTAATGTGGATAAGATGGGTTGAAATAAGGGGAACATACCTTTGATAAACCCCAACTCGGAGGTAACCGACAGTCAACTTGAAAATATGCTATCCATGCCAAGTTTATTTGGTACCACAATTGCCTATGAACTGCCCCATTCACCGGAAGGAAGGCGCACCATATATGGGCATTCCTCTTCTTTCCTCTAAAGAATGACCCCCTGGGAGTCCTCCCACCCACCCCTGCAAGGCATTGGCCGTTTCGGCTGACCTTCTGACCGAAAAAAGGCGTTGGCTGAGAATGGTAAGCACTACTGTTCCGCAGGAAAGAGGCACACCAAAGCTCCCTTGCTCCCTCTTGGCGCAATTGAAAATAGAAATGACAACATTTTCTCTTTTTTTTTTGCCTTATATCCCGTTAACGTCGCAATTGCGACATTGTCGGGTTATAATTGAAAAAAAAAGCCAAAAACACATAACATTTGCCGCCCATCGCAAATTGTCGTCGCAATTTCACCCCAAATGTATTAGTGACAGAAGTGCTATCAAAGGATAGCTCCTAGCAGATCAACTGGCTGATTCACTATTGTAAGATGATGCACCTTTGATAATTGAATTTCTAGATGAAATAATCATGCACTTAATTGAATATCTGTGGAAGATGTATTTTGATGGTTCTTTCACACAACAAGGATCTAGAGAAGGGGTACTATTTATCACTCCTCGAGGCTACAAGATACCTAAGGTGTATTAATTGATGTTTCCATGCATGAATAACATATCCGAATATGAAGCATTGGTAAATGGACTTAAACTTGCTATGGAATGGAAAATTGTAGAGTTACATGTGTATGGTGACTCTCAGCTAATTATAAACCAAGTAAATGGAGATTATCATAAAAAAGATGAGAAATTGATGCCTTACAAACAATTGGTAGAAGATTTGAAAAATTACTTTGTCTTCATCACATTCCAACAAGTTTGAAGAACATAAAACAAAGCTGCAGGTGCTATGGCTATGCTAGCATCCATGTTACAACTGGAAGAACACCAATTCTGCTATGACTTCTTGGTGGAAGAATTATCCTTTCCAACCTTTGATACACCTAAATCCCAAGTGATTTGTGCCTTAAATGCCCAAGACCAATCCTGATATGCCAAAATAATATCTTATCTTACTGATCAAGCCTTATCTCATGGTCTATCAAGGAATGAAAAATAATCTTTAATTAGGACAACATTGCATTATGTCCTCATCACTACTAACTTATATAGACAAGGTCTTAACGATACACTTCTTGGGTGTTTAGAACAAGAAGAGTCTGACCGTGCATTAAAAGAGGTTCACGAAGGTGTATGTGGATCATAGCCAAATGACTTTTCATTGGCTAATAAACTTTCAAGAGTTGGCTACTATTGGCCTACAATGGAAAAAGATGTCTTGCAATTTTCTAAAACATGTCACAAATGTTAAACACATGGAAACCTTATCCATGCTCTAGCTAGAGAGCTCATACCTTTTACAATACATTAGCCATTTAAGCAATGGGCCTTTGATCTTGTTGGACAGATTTATCCCAATTATTCAAGTGGACACAAGTACATCATTATGGCCACTAAGTATTTCACTAATTTGGTCAAGGTCGTACCGCTAATCAAAGCCACTGGCAAACAGGTTGCTATTTTCATCTTCAACTACATCATTTGTAGGTATGGGATACCCTCTTCTATTGTAACAGATAATGGGGGTCAGTTTAAAAACCAAGATATTGAGGACCTTTGTACATAGTGTCATATCACTCAACATTGTTCTTCAATCTATTATCCTCAAGGTAATGGACAAGCTGAGGCTTCAAACAAGAACATTCTAAAAATCTTACATAGAACTGTGATTAAGTTTGGCAGAGATTGGCATTTGCAACTAATCCAACACTATGGGCCCACAGAACAAGTATCCAAAAACCAACAGGAGCCACACCATTTTATCTAGTCTATGGCACAAAATTTGTGCTACCCATTGAAGTAGAAATTCCATCTTTGTGAGTATCTCTCCAAGGTATTGTTACAGATGAAAAATACCCCATTGATAGGGTTCATGCACTAAAACTAATAGATGAGCATAGACAACAAACGTTTGATCATCTTAAAGTGTACCAAAAAAGAATGTCAAAAGGGTAAAATAAGAAGGTAAAACCATGACAATTTCAAGTGGGGGGTCTCATTCTCAGAGAAAATCCTAAAAACCAGCCAAATAGAGAACAAAAAGGCAAGTTTGAACCCAACTGGTAGGGGCCTTTCATTATTACTGCAACTTTTGGGACTGGAGCTTATCAGTTAGCTACACTTGAAGGGGATATTCTCCTTGATCCCATCAACACCCTACACTTGAAGCGGTTCTATGCTTGACATCTAGATGACAAAGCCCGTGCAGTGGAAATAGTTCTCAGAAAATACCAAAAAAATTAGAAAATTGATCCTAAAAAAATCCCAAAATAGTGAAAAAAGTCCTAAAAAAAAGGTATTCTTGGTGAAAAAATGGAAAATAGGCACCTTGATACTAACAAAAAAGAGAAAAAAAAAAGAACAAAAATTTTGAGAAAGAGAAAAGTGCCTTTGCAAAAACTTGACAAACAGGCGTCTTGGTAGAAAAAAAAAAAAAAGATTTACTGAGTGGTAAAAACTTGGCAAACAGGCGTCACTTGTACTATGTGCTCCATTTATCAATGCAGTGCTGACACTAATCCTTCACAGTCACACCAGTGCTCTTGGTTGACTCTGATTCCTTACAAATGTCCTATCCTTCCCTGTGATTTGTCTGCATTTGCATCTTTGGAATAGTCATTCTGCACTGGGGGCATCTTTGCTAGCATGTTTAGTCTGCATCTGCTAGGTTGTCCTAGGTTCTTATCTAGGATGGTTTGTCTGTACCAATATTATTTCTTAATACTTGCATCAAAATGTCACTATCACAAACAAGGGTGTTTCTTCGATACCACCTACCTGTAACAAACATCATACTAGTGTTTCTCAACACTTTAATCACACTAGTGTTTTTCAACACCTTAATCAAACAGTGTTCCTAAACACTGCATTGGATTGCAATTGCTAACAAATTTTATCTCCTATACTTAGACACGAAAACATATTGCGTGATTCCAAGTTCTAATTGATGACTTTCTACTGTGCTTGAAAAAAACGAATCAACGATATTTCTCAAAGCTACTTATAAAAATATAGACTAATCTTGGTTTGATTATGACTCTTTTGTGTTCCTATGATGTTTCAAACTAGGGGCATGTAAGTAGTTATAAATTTTCATTGACTGATTATCAATTGGTGATTGTTATGTGTTCCTAGTTACTCCATGATGTCTATTCAAAGACAAAGTCACAAGGACAAGGGGCATAACCTTTTCTTGGCTTTCTACATATGGTAATTGTTTCAAATGATCCTACAAATTTCACCTAACTTGGATGTTTATGGTAAGAGCTTCCAACATGAGTGGATAGCCACATATATCTCGATCCTTGTTACGTGTAAACTAAGGTGAGGTTGAACCAATTTCCTTGTCTGTTTCTAAATCAAATTCTAAGTAAGGTGTACAACACATTATTTACCCAAGGATATGAATATTGAAGGTCATCACGGGTCACATATCTTACATTACACATGAACAAAAGATGATTCTTAAAAGAAAAAGGAGATAACTGACAAGTCATCCTGGCCTCTATGCCTTGATGCTTAGGTTTATTTTTGACATTGCATCCAATACACATAGTATTCATACTTTCATAATACCTTGTGGGTATTAGTGGCAGTCCTAAGAGTCTACATGTCGATGCATTTAAATATTGCATGATTCATTTTAAGAACAACATAAGGACTTGAGCTCAAAATGATTTCCTAGTTCATCTGAAATCCAAGTTCACTACTTAATCTATATTACTGATATTAATGTCATTGCATTTCCATGGCATACATTCTGCATTCATAAATGAGAATGAGAAAATACAAAAACAAAGAATTCAAGTATTGCATTTCTTTTACATCCTAAGTGCATCCATACATATATTTTCATAAAGAAAATCTCAAAAACATACATATGCATATTCATCTAGAACCATATGAACACATTTATATATCAGTAATAAATCAAAGAGCATAAATGATGTCATCACATGAATCTATTCTATATCATCAAAAGACCAAGTACATAATCACATGTGCATCAATCTAAACATCTATCAAGAGAAAGAACCCATGAACATATCAAGACCAGAAACAACTATCTCAGATATATATATATATATATATATATATCAGTGATGGAACAAATAAAAAATGTGGAACTGTCTACAAAAGAGTATCAGTATAATCATGATGAAACAAATATACATGTATCAAATTCTGTAGTACAATGGATGATCTCGGAAGGATCAATATACAAAATATCTCAAAAGTATCAAAAGTACAATATCAGGTCTGACTATCACCCTCTCTTTGATTTGGAGGAGGAGAAGGAGGTACATCGGCTATAGCATGATTAGTTGGTGGAGGCATCACTCCCTCTGACTATTGTGCCACTCTAGAATATAATGGAGCTCTATGTGCCTCTAGAACTTCCACACAATATAAATAAAAGTAATATGTAGCTCTCCAGCCCTGATGAGTAGATGTGTGGGCATGGACATCTCTCTCAGATCTCATCACCTCTAATTGTCTATCCCTATCTGCCAACAAGGTATCCAAAATCGTGATCCAAACTCTGAGTTGCTCACGCTCTCTCTAACACTATGATAAGGCATCTCCATCTCTGCTAGAATCCTTGCATGTATCTCTAGGAGGATCATGTCAAGGAGGTCCACCTCTTCCACTCGGTACCTGTCTTGATGGCCTCTATTACTATCGTTGCTACTCTCTGCTCAATAATGGACCTGGATCTATTCGTGGGGGTACAAACCTAAATTGAGTTCATCTACCACTAGTGCTCTCTCCATTGCCACCCACTCCACCACCACCCCTATCATCTCCATCATCTCGTACATGCACATGACCTCTGTCTGGAGGAGGGCATCTACCATCTCTCCCACCCCCACCTCTCTTATCCCTTTGGGCTCGGCCTCTGCCTCTCATGGGTTTATCATTTGTAGGATCATAATCAAGAGCATCCTCTATGCGAGGAGCTACCTCATCAGGAGTTGTAAACCAAGGAAAGGGATACTGTAACAAATGAGAAAGATATCCATCTGTACACCCAACATCTTCAACATCAACAAGATAGTCCTATCCAAATGTAACCATCTTACTGATATCCACATGTGTAGTCTCATATACTAATCAAGCCCCCCAAAGAGGCTCCTCATCATGAATGTGTGCATATGCTATCAAATCCTGTGATCTGCCCTATATACAACCATATTTTCGTAGCACATGAGTAACAAGAAAACTCTCGACAATGTAACAGGTCTGGCCAATCAAATATCTACTCTAAAAAAAGTAAGGCATATGATGCCTATCTAAATTCCACTCCTCACAATCCAAGTATGGTCTCCATACGACCATTGTGATGTCATCTAGAACACAACACCAATACTCCAGCTTACCCAGATGGGGTTGTTGGATGAATCCTGCATACATATATACATAAGGATGCTCTGGTGCTCTTTGTCTATCTACTATCATTCGTGTAACTGAGATGTGCTCCCAGGCCCAAATCTAGAATATTAGAATCCCTACTGTCATACTGTGGGAGCACTCATACACAACTCTCTGTACATGTGGGCTAATACACAAATTCCCCAGTCAAATCTGCGTGATGAGACACCCATCTTCTCTAAGGTCTCAACCCAACCGTACATGAATCCATGTTGACCTCTATCAAGCATGAGGATAGCTCCAATCAACCCAGCAAGATACACAGGTAAATGATCGTAGTGATCACACATGTAGTCCCATGTCAGATATATATGGACTATAGTCTGATCTGCAAAGTGCCTTCGTGTAGAGGCAATCGCTATTGTAGAGTGTGACTCAAACTGAACCTCTTGACCCATAACTAGAATCCACATAATGTGCCACACATCCTCAAGTGTGATGGTCATCTCACTAGTCGGGAGATGGAAGTTTTTGTGCTCTAAATGCCATCTCTCGGAGAGAGAAGTCAACAACCCTCAATTTACCCTAATGTCGGGTAAATCTATGAGCGACGCCAATCTGAGACGTGTTATGATCTATAACTCAGTAGGTGTCAAGGACCTAGATAAGGAAATGACTCATCCTAGACAAGGTCCTCAAAATGATACTACCTCAAAGTTAATCTATCAAAAGAAGACAAGTATAAGTTCAAATCAGTATTCTAGCTAAGACAACTACACAAAAAAGTTATCAATTAAGTCTTTTTGGCCTTCGAAGTGATGCATGATTTCCCAGATACGATGGGGAATTCAGGAAGTGATCTTGTTCTGATGGGATGCGACGCAGGACACAGGGTGCAATCCTTTTTTCACAACACCCGACAAAATTTAAAGACTGACTAAATTTTTACACCATGTGACACCAAACATGGAAACATGATGTGATCCTAAAATTACAGTGTGCGATACGGGATTTTGTGTGAAAAATGGATGCGACACGGGATGGACTAGACGCGACCCAGGACACAGGATGTGATTGTAAACTAAAAGCTTAATAACTATTGTACAATTTGACAAAAATCAAAACAAGAAACATGATTAGGTAGGTATTGATGTACTCATCGGTGGTGCATAATCGGTCAGGTGCTGATGTCAACGTACTAGCTTGAATCAATGTTTCTCCATGGGGACCACCATCTTCTCTATAGAGCTTTAGATTTACTGAGGATAAAAGTGAAAATGAATGAGTAAAAAGCAAATTTTGGGATATATATTGTCCTTTTTGAGCTATTTAGGAGCTCCAGGACACCTCCCAACCTATCAAAATTCAATTTTGTTCTTCTTTGATCTATCGGGAATGAAATCAAACATGCAGACGATGTTTTCAATAGCGCACTACACATTTTACGACAGTCTCCCAAAAATGCAGAATTGTTAAAAATGTTCAGAAAATGATTTGCAGGCTTTACGCAATCAATTTTTTGAGTTTTGTATCATCCAATTGCACATTCTTCATTAAAATCTTGGTGCTACATCATTTTATCAGACTTAGAACTTACATTTTAATGTAGTCAACTTGGTAGAATTGTGTTTTCTCTTAACACACTTTCGCTTCATCACATCTTCTAATTCATTCTTTCTCGATCCAATCAATTTTTCAAGTGATATATCAATCTACATAGGTATTTTATTCTTTTTCCTTTGATTTCATTCCCAAGGGGGCATGATCACACTTAAAATCATTCAAATTCTTTCTCAAAAGCATTAAAATGACTTCATCATCAAAAGACTAGGGGCATGGCAGTTTCTTTCGATCAAGTCGGGACTGTTGGGTAGAAGGCTTCAACTCTAACAAGCCGGATATCTATGTCTACATATTCTAGGATCTTTACTAAGCTCTCAATAGCTTTGTACTAACCTTCGTTCGATCAAGTTCAGAGTTAGTATTGTCAATTCTCAATCGATCAAGTTCATAATTGATACCTCAGAGCTCCTAGCAACTTCATATCGACCTTCGTTCGATCAAGTTTGGAGTCAGTATTATCAATTCTCCTTCAACCAAGTTCAGAATTGGTATCTTTAAGATCTTTGTTTTATTGACCTTTGTTCAATCAATTTCAAAGTCAATACTATCAGTATAAGTTCAATCAAGTGTGAGACTAATCTCATCAGACATTTCATTCAATCAATGTACGGAAATCTCAAACTTTTTGAAGTCAACATCAAACATTCTTTGAATCAATGTGTTGCTCACACATAAATTTAAAGAGGGGAAAATGTAACCACCCTAATTTGGTCTGCTCTGGCCAGAGACCCTATTTTCCCTAAGTGTGATCATACCCCTAATTATGTCAAGATGATTCCTTAATTAACTTGCATAATTCATTTAAAACAATTTAATTTCTTAAAAATCAAAGTGATCTCATCATTGACTCACATTAATTACATTGGTCTATTTAATTAAATAAAAAAAATAAATACATGGCTAAGGTAATTGATTAAAAGGAATTAATTAAATTCCCTAATTATAACTCCTCACTTGCAAAATGGAAAGTCAATCCATTAGCCAATGAGAGTTAAATCAGTTGGATCACCTCACATGGATCACCAAAGATTCAATCTCCACCTCTCTACACAAATCAATCTTGACCTCTCATTCCTCAAATTCTTCTATAAAAGGAATGAATTTTGAGTTCAATGGGCCTTTAATCTTAGAATTTCAATTATATCCTTATGCTGCTCTAATTTTATAGAATCCTAAATGCATTTTGTTGATAGTAATTTTATAATCTCTTTGGTGCACTTAAAATGAACTTTGTTTGAGCATTTAGCTTGCATTATCTCTAAATCTTCCATTCTAAGTTTGAATGTGTCACTAATTTATGCACAATCTAAGGGAAAATTATAGCATTTATCAAAATCTTCTTAGATAGTGAGCAATATGTCAATTATAGTGATTTCTATGTGGTTTTACTATCGTATTTCATGTTTTTATCACTATTGTAATGACATATTGAAGTGTTGTGTTGGAGCTTACAGGTTGACAAAATACACACACATGGTGTACTTACAGAAGGGTAGATTTCCATTTTGTACTTATAATAATTTGAAGATGAAGAAGTTTGGTCCTTGTAAGATCTTGAGGATATTTGATTCAAGGAATGCATATGAAGTGGAATTACCTGAGGATATGGATATATCCCTGGTTTTCAATGTTTTTGATTTGTATGAGTATCATGAATCATATGAAAATAGTATTGAGGAGTCATAGATTGGAAACAGTATCCTCAAAAGCAATTGGAACAGAGAGAGAAGATTTTGAAAAGTAGAGTTGGTTAGAGCACCAGAGGTAAGTAGTAGATGTAATATCTTGTCAAATGGAAGGATAGACCAGTGGAGGGTTCTTCATGGATTTCTCAAGTTGAGGTTAACCTATTATTTTTTCCTTTTGCCCCAACAAAGTGAGGGGCTTAATTTTCAATTACCCCGGGTGTTTGATGCAGGAGCATCTTGGGATCAGAAAATTTTTGCATCAACCTAAAACATTTTCTTTTGTTATTAGTGTGTTTTTCTTTCAGTGTGGTATTTATTTTGGTGATAGATCTATACTTGATATTTTTGGTTGTGGTCATGGCAGAGTATTCATGGATTCATGATGGATTATTTCCTATGATCACACCTCATTTGGTTTCATTGTGTGGGAGTTATTGTAGTTTCTTTGTGCATTTGTTCTTCATGTTACCGATCAGTGTTTGGGTTTCCAATCATTTTCACGATCTACCGGTTGGTTTTTCCGAGCTCGATCATGCCATCTCACTTATACATTTAAGTCCAACCTTATTGTATGATTGCATCTTTTATTGTTTGCATTGGAGGTTGATCCAGTTGTTTTTGGTCCTAGCCTAATTGTTGTAACATGTTTTCTTATTCTTGGAAAATGTGATCTTTTTGAGGCAGACTAGATGTTGGGGTTGCTATTTAAGCTTATGGACTTGTTCCAAAGTGATAAGAGTGTTTTCATAAGATTATCTAGCACAACTTACTTAGGCTTTTTAAGGGTTTTCTTATCATAATCAGGCATGGATATCTGGCATGTGAGACTGCATGTTGCAGATCAATTGTAATTGATTCACCCATCATAATTAAAGGTTAGTCTCTCATTTTCTCATTGTTGTCTTGTTTTCCTTATCATTTTCATGATATTGTAATGGTTGCAAGGATCAAAATGATCATTTGAGATTTCTCCATCCTTGACTACATCACCTCCCATATCTTTTCCATTGTGCACCATTTTCACTTGCCCGAGTGTTGTTTTCTATTTCATTTTTCATTTGACCACAAGTAGTGATCATATAGGATACATTCAACAAAATGATGGGTCTTCAGTTCTTAAGAAGAGTTTTGTTCCCATCTTTAGGTAGAAATTTGGTGATCCCCCTATTAATCATCATTATTATTCATATTTCAAGATAAAATAAGGATAGAACCATGCCATTGTAAGTTTGTGAAAGGAAAGCATGTTTAGTAGATGTGGTTGGAATCCATTCCCCTAAAGACTATCTTGTTCATGGAGAGGTGGTATGGTAGATTAAAAGAAGACAAAATTGGCATACATATGGATGATGGAAACATTATGGAAGGTGAATGAAATGAGAATGAGATATTTTACAAAACACTTCTTAGAAAAGAGGAATGCATGGGTAAAATCATTGACATCGTTTACAAAAGGTTTAAATGCACTATCTTTCAAGAATGTCATAGTTGTAGCAGATTTCTTCAAAGACTGAGTTGTTCATGATTGCAAGAAGACACATTTCTACTTCAACGAAGTTGGTATCATGATTTATCATTAATATTATGGGCTTCAAGTTATCTTTTTTTGTAAAAGTGACTTATGTCACTTATTGTAATTGTAACGTATAAAATGGATAAGATATAAAAATGATTGATTTGATTTATAGATTGTTTGTGAATTGATTATCCTGAAATGTAAGGTGTTGATGTGTAGATTGTTCTTTGAATTACCTAGATTATATTGGATTCTTTTAACCTTGATTGAATTGAATTGATTATGTATTGAAATTGTGATTAAGGAGAAGATAAGATGTTCCTTTTTATCCTCAAATGCACAAATGGGAGATCCAAGTTGATCAACCCAAG
>MU214600.1:1008923-1032977 GCA_018584345.1 Thuja plicata | reverse complement strand
TATATATATATATATATATATATATATATCAGTGATGGAACAGATCAAAAATGTGGAACTGTCTACAAAAGAGTATCAGTATAATCACAATGAAACAAATATACATGCATCAAATTCTATAGTACAATGGATGATCTTAGAAGGATCGATATACAAAATATCTCAAAAGTATCAAAAGTACAATATCAGGTTTGACTTCCACCCTCTCTCTGATCTGGAGGAGGAGAAGGAGGTGCATTGACTTGAGCATGATGAGTTGGTGGAGGCATTTTTCCCTCTAACTATTGTGCCACTCTAGAATATAATGGAGCTCTCTGTTCCTCTAGAACTGCCACACAATATAAAGCAAATTAGTATGTAGCTCTCCGGCCTTGATGAGTAGCTGTGTAGGCATGGACATCTCTCTCATATCTCATCACCTCTAATTGTCTATCCCTATCTGCCAATAAGGTATCCAAAGTCGTGATTTGAGCTCTGAGTTGCTCACGCTCTCTCTAACACTATGACAAGGCATCTCCATCTTTTCCAGAATCCTTGCCTATATCTCTGGGAGGATCATGTCTAGGAGGTCCACCTCCTCCACTCGGTACCTATCCCAATGGCCTTTGTTGCTGTCACTACTACTCTCTGGTCAATAATGGACCTAGATCTATCTGTGGGGGTATAAACCTGAATTGAATATGTCTGCCACTAGTGCCCTCTCCAATGCCACCCACTCCACCACCACTCCTATCATCTCCATCATCTTGTACATGTCCATGACCTCTGTCCAAAGGAGGGCGTCTACCATCTCTCCCTCCATCTCTCCCACCCCCACCTCTCTTATCCCTCTGGGCTCCACCTCTGCCTCTCATGGGTTTATCATTTGTAGGATCATAATAAAGAGCATCCTCTATGCGAGGAGCTACCTCATCAGGAGTTGTAAATTGAGGAAAGGGATACTGTAACAAATAAGCAAGATATCCATCTATACACCTAGGATCTTCAACATCAACAAGATAGTCCTATCCAACTGTGACTATCTGACTGATCTCCACATGTGCAGTCTCATATACTAATCGAGCCCCAAAAGAGGCTCCTCATCACGAATGTGTGCATATGCTATCAAATCCCATGATCTTCCCTGTATACAGCCATATTGTCATAGCACATGAGTAACAAGAAACCTCTCAACAATGTAATGGGTCTGACCAATTAAATATCTACTCTAAAAAAAGTAAGGAATATGATGCCTATCTGAAGTCCACTCCTTGCAATCCAAGTATGGTCTCCATACGACCATTTTGATGTCATCTAGAACACAATGCCAATACTCTAGCTCACCTAGATGGGGCTGTTGGATGAATCCTGCATACATATATACATAAGGATGCTCCAGTGCTCTCTGTCTATCTACTATCGTCCATGTAACTGGGATGTGCTCCTAGGCCTAGATCTAGAATATTATAATCCCTATTGTTATACTGCAGGAGCACTCATACATAATCTCATGTGACTCTCTATACATGTGGGCTAATACACAACTGGCTCAGCCAAATTTTCATGATGAGACACCCATCTTCTCTAAGGTCTCAACCTAGCCACACATGAATCCATGCTAACCTCTATTAGGAAAGAGGATAACTCCAATTAACCCAACAAGATACATAGGTAAATGGTCATAGTGATCACACATGTAGTCCTATGTTAGATATCTATGGACTATAGTCTGATATGTAAAGTACCTTCATGCAGATGCAATTGCTATTGCAGAGCGTGACTCAAACTGAACCTCCTGACCCATAACTATAATCCACATAATATGCCACACATCCTCAGGTGTGATGGTCATCTCACCAGTAAGGGGATGGAAGGTGTTGTGCTCTGAATGCCATCTCTCAGCAAGAGTAGTCAACAACCCCCGATTTACCCTGATGTCGGGTAAATCTATGAGCGACGTCAATCCGAGATGTGCTATGATCTGTAACTCAGTAGGTGTCAAGGACCTAGATAAGGAAAGGAATCATCCTGGATGAGGTCCTCAAAATGATACTACCTCAAAGTAAATCTGTCAAAAGAAGAAAATTATAGGCTCAAATCAGTATTCTAGCTAAGACAACTATGCAAAAAAGCTATCAATTAAGTCTTTTTGGCCTTCAAAAAGAGAAAAATAGTCAAAATGGGACAAAACCTAACTCCTAAACTGAAAATGACTATTTCTATGGGGTGCGATCCTGAATACTCGATGTGATGCACTATTTCCCATATATGATGGGGAATCTAGGAAGCGATCCTATTCTGATAGGATACGACGCAGGACACAGGGTGCGATCTTGTTTTCACAGCACACGACAAAATTTTAAGACTAACTAAATTTTTATGCCATGTGATACCAAACATGAAAACATGATGCAATCCTAAAATTACAGGGTGTGATCTAGGATTTTGCATTAAAATTGGATGTGACACGGGATGGACTAGACACGACCCAGGACACGGGATGTGAATGGAAACTAAAAGTTTAATAACTATTACACAATTTGACAAAAATAAAAATAGGAAGCATGATCAGGTAGGTATCGATGTACTCACCGATGGTGCATAATTGGTCAGGCACTAATGTCGATGTGCTATCTTGAATCGATGTTTCTCCATGGGGACCACCATTTTCTCTGCAGAGCTCTAGATTTACTGAGGATAAAAGTGAAAATGAATGAGTAAAAAGTGAATTTTGAGATATATATTCACCTTTTGAGCTATTTAGGAGCTCTAGGACACCTCCTGGCATATCAAAGTTCAATTTTGTTATTCTCTAATTCTATCAAGAATAAAATCAAACATGCATACGATATTTTCAACAACATGCTACACATTTTACGACAGTCTCCCAAAAATGCAGAATTGTTAAATATGTTGAAAAAATGATTTATAGGCTTTACATAATTAGTTTTTTGGGTTCTATATCATCCAATTGCATATTCTTGATTAAATCTTGGTCCTACATCATCTTATCAGACTCAGAACTTACATTTTCATGTAGTTGACTTGGTAGAATTGTGTTTTCTCTTAACACACTTTCACTTCATCACATCTTCTAATTCATTCTTTCTCGATCCAATCAATTTTTCAAGTGATATATCATTCTACATAGGGATTTTATTCTTTTTCTTTTGATTTCATTCTCAAGGGGGCATGATCACACTTAAAATCATTCAAATTCTTGTTCAAAAGAATTAAAATGACTTCATCATCAAAAGACTAGGGGCATGGAAGTTTCCTTCGATCAAGTCAGGATTGTTGGGTAGAAGGCTTCAATGCTAACAAGTCAGATATCTATGTCTACATATTCTCGTATCTTTACTAAGCTCTCAACAGCTTTGTACTGACCTTCATTCGATCAAGTTCAGAGTTAGTATTGTCAATTCCCATTCGATCAAGTTCAGAATTGATACCTCAGAGCTCCTAGCAGCTTCATACCAACCTTCATTCGATCAAGTTTAGAGTCAGTATTATCAATTCTCATTCGACCAAGTTTAGAATTGGTATCTTTAAGATCTTTGTTTTATTGACCTTTGTTCGATCAAGTTCAAAGTCAATACTATCAGTTTTAGTTCAATCAAGTGTGAGACTAATCTCATCAGACATTTCATTCAATCAATGTGTGGAAATCTCAAACTTTGTGAAGTCAACATCAAACATTCTTTGAGTCAATGCGTTGCTCGCACATAATTTCAAAGAGGGGCAAATGTAACCACCCTAATTTGGTCTACTATGATGAGAGACCCTATTTTCCCTAAGTGTGATCATACACCTAATTATGTCAAGACGATTCCTTAATTAATTGGCATAATTCATTTAAATCAATTTAATTTCCTAAAAATCAAAGTGATCTCATCATTGACTCACATTGATTACATTGGTCTATTTAATTAAATAAAAAAAATTAAATACATGGCTAAGGTAATTAATTAAAAGGAATTAAATAAATTCCCTAATTATAACTCCTCACTTGCAAAATGGAAAGTCAATCCATTAGCCAATGAGAGTTAAATTAGTTGGATCACCTCACATGGATCACCAAAGATTCAATCTCCACCTCTCTTCACAAATCAATCTTGACCTCTCATTCCTCAAATTCTTCTATAAAAGGAATGAATTTTGAGCTCAATGGGCCCTTAATCTTAGAATTTCAATTACATCCTTATGCTGCTCTAATTTTATAGAATCCTAAATGCATTTTGTTGATAGTAATTTCATAATCTCTTTGGTGCTCTTAAAATGAACTTTGTTTGAGCATTTAGCTTTCATTATCTCTAAATATTCCATTCTAAGCATGAACTTGTCACTGATTTATGCATAATCTAAGGGAAAATTATAGCATTTATCAAACTCTTCTTAGATAGTGAGCAATATGTCAATTTTAGTGATTTCTATGTGCTTTTACTGTCATATTTTATTTTATTTCCTCACTATTGTAATGACATATTGAAGTGTTGTGTTGCAGCTTGTAGGTCGACAAAATACACACACATGCTGTACTTATAGAAGGGTAGATTTCCATTTGGTACTTATACTAAGTTGAAGATGGAGAAGTTTGGTCCTTGTAAGATCTTGAGGAGATTTGATTCATGGAATGCATATGAAGTGGAATTACCTGAGGATATGGATATATCACTGGTTTTCAATGTTTCTGATTTGTATGAGTATCATGAATCATATGACGATGGTATTGGGGAGTCATAGATTGGACAACAGTATCCTCAAAAGTAATTGGAATAGATAGAGAATATTTTAAAAAGTAGAGTTGGTTGGAGCACAAGAGGTAAGTAGTATATGTAATATCTTGTCAAGTGGAAGGATAGACCAATGGATGGTTCTTCATAGATTTATCAAGTTGAGGTTAAACTATTAGTTTTTCCTTTGGCCCCAACAAAGTGAGGGGCTTAATTTTCAATTACCCTAGGTGTTTGATGCAGGAGCATCATGGGATCATAAAAATATTGCATCAACCAAAAACATTTTCTTTTATTATTAGTGAGTTTTTCTTTTCGTGTGGTATTTCTGTTGGTGATAGATCTGTACTTGATCTTTTTGGTTGTGGTTGTGGCAGAGTGTTCATGACTTCATGATGGATTATGTCCTATGATCACACCTCATTTGGTTTCATCATGTGGGAGTTATTGTAGTTTCTTTGTGCATTTGTTCTTCATGTTACCGATCAGTGTTTGGGTTTCCAATCATTTTCACGATCTACCGGTTGGTTTTTTCGAGCTTGATCATGCCATCTCACTTATACATTTAAGGAAAACCTTATTGTATGATCTCATATTTTATTTTTTTCATTGGAGGTTGATCTAGTTGTTTTGGGTCCTAGCCTAATTATTGTAGCATGTTTTCTTATTCTTGGAAAATGTGATCTTTTTGAGGCAGACTAGATGTTGGGGTTGCTATTTAAGCTTATGGAATTTTTCCAAAGTGATAAGAGAGTTTTCATAAGACTATCTAGCACAACTTACTTAGGGTTTTTAAGGGTTTTCTTATCATAATCAGGCATGTGAGGCTGCATGTTGCAAATCAATTGTAATTGATTCACCGATCATAATTGAAGGTTAGTCTCTCATTTTCTCATTGTTGGCTTGTTTTTCTTGTCGTTTCCGTGATATTGTAATGGTTGCAAGGATCATACTGATCATTTGAGATTTCTCCATCCTTGACTACATCACCTCCCCATATCTTTTCCATGCCCGAGTGTTGTTTTCTATTTCATTTTTTATTTGACCACAAGTAGTGATCATATAGGATACATTCAACAGAATGATGGGTCTCCAGTTCTTAAGAAGAGCTTTGTTCCCATATTTAGGTATAAATTTGGTGATCCCCCTATTAATCATCATTATTATTCATAATTCAAGATAAAATAAGTATATAACCATGCCATTGTAAGTTTGTGAAAGGAAAGCATGTCTAGTAGATGTGGTTGGAATCCATTCCCCTAAAGACTATCTTGTTCATGAAGAGGTGGTATGGTAGATTAAAAGAAGACAAAATTGACATACATATCAATGATGGAATCATTATGGAAGGCAAATGAAATGAGAATGAGATATTTTTAAAAAAACTTCTTAGAAAAGAGGAATGCATGGATACAATCTTTGACATCGTTTACAAAAGGTTTAAATGCACTATCTTTCAAGAATGTCATAGTTGTAGCAGATTTATTCAAAGACCGAGTTGTTCATGATTGCAAGAAGACACATTTCTACTTCAACAAAGTTGGTATCATGATTTATCATTAATGTTATGGGCTTCAAGTTATCTTTTTTTGTAAAAGTGACTTATGTCACTTATTGTAATTAAAGTTAGCTTTTGGGCATTATGTTTGTAAAAGCTAGGTAAATCCTAACTTGTTTTCAAAAGGGTAGTTGCCAGAACAAATCACCCAAGTAGTTATCCTAAGTAGTTACTCGAGTAGTTATCTTAAGTGATTACTTTGGTGGGTATTATAAGTAGTTAATTAGGTAGTTATTCTAGGAAAGCATATAAATAAAAGGTTTTTGCATTGTAAAGGAGGACTCTTATAGAGGGGAAACTATGGTGAAATTTCCAAAAAAACTTTTGGCTTTACACTATGTGTTGGATAATGTTGGAATTGGCTACTTCTGATGTTGCTGGCATTCATGTTTTGTCATTGATGTCAACATATGTTACTGTGGAGGAAGAACATACTAGTTATTACTGTTGTATGATGAATGACACAAGTGTACAGATACTATACATATGAATCAGAATGAGAGAAGATGGGGGTATGTAGAAGGATGTATGATGATCTTATTTCTAAGGTCGCTTGGCTTAATATTTAATATTGGATGAGTTATAGATGTTTTTGTAAAGACTATTTTCTGGACTATGACAGTGATAATTGAACAAAGTGAGTCTCTATGTTTTGAGTATATCTTACAGGTGATGATGATTCAGGTTATGCGAGCCAAAGGGATGAAATAAGACATGTTCATGAAAGTTTGTGATGAGTCACAAGTCGTATGAGTGATGATGATGCCAGTTATGTGCATGTATTTTGGATGAGACCTATTTGGGGCTGACTTCAGAGATGTAGCATGTATTGTAGATTGCGAGCATGGATTGTGGATCTTGGACTATATCTAATGTATTGTAATTGATGTATACTTTTTTTAGATACCATGTGTATCTTAGCAAGGGGTTAAATATTTATTTGCATATTAGGAAAGCTTAAATGGCTGACCTAATCAATTATTGTAATAGGGTATATATGAGATATCTTTTCTTTTGAAAAAATGTGTGTATGGATGTATGTATGTGTATGAAGATAAGGTGATTGACATAGAAGTGAGGAAGCTATGAAGCTTGATTGACTACTGGATGTTGAGCAGAGGCTATGTTCATTATACTTCATTGAAACTTACCAAGAAAAGAGTTGCTATCAGACAGTTCACTAGATTGTATATTTTCTATATACACTTGTTCAGATTGTAAATCCTTGAGTGTGGCTTTAACCTTCTTTGGGTAGTGTGCCTAGGAAGTGAGCCCATTATTACTCTTGACTCCTTACAAGATTTTTCCTTTAATAGGGACTGTATACTTTAATGTTGCAATAAGATCTTAATAGGGCTAAATATTTTAACATGGATACTATACTCTCAGTACATCATTTGTGGGTGCTAATTCTCATCATGATTTTACCTTTAACAGGGTTTCCTAGACAACAAAGAATGGTGTTATTGTGTTGGCATTTACTGTGTTATCATTTGATGTGAAGTTTTGGTTTATAAAGTTTGATGTTTAATAATATGTATCACAACTGACCACCCCCCCTCTCATTTGTGTTGGTAGACTATTATTCCTAACAATTGGTATCAGAGCTACTGGTCCTTAGAAAGAAAGCTTAACAACTTGAGGTGATCCTGAAGATGAATTACTATAGGAAAGATATTCTGAAGCTTGATCCTGAAAACTTTGACAGTTGAAATAACAAGATGAGAACACATTTGCTATGCTTATGAATTGACTACTAGATGATTAATAAAATAAAGGAATAGATGAAAGCTAAGGCTAAGTTAGATAAAGATACTGAAGATTAAAATAAGATATTTTCATGTAACATTGTTGCAAGGGAAGCTTTGATCAACTCACTTTTTGAAGGTGAATTCACAGAGGTAAAAGACTTAGATTCTGCACATGAAGTTTGGACAATATTGGAAGCACTGTATGAAGGAGATAAGTTTAAAAAATAGGAAAAGTTACACAATTGAAAGGCAAAGATGGAAACATTGAAAATGAAAGACGATGAGAACATTAGAGCATATTCACATAGAATTAATGAAGTTGTTATTGACATCAAAAACTCTAGAGGTACTTACAATAAGGAAGAAGTGATTGAAAAAATTATCAGATCCCTGACACCTATATATAGAACTAAAGTACAAGCTATAGAAGAGATTGATACCTTTGACACCTGAATTCAATAGAGAGATGTTGATTGGGAAACTGCCTACCTATGAGGCCACAAAATTGGGCAATTCTCTACCTAAAGTTGAGTTAGGATTAAGGGAAACTGTGCATAGAAACAAAAAGACCTTATCAGAAATTGCAAGCACCAACAATAGTGACTTGAGAGAAGAACTTGGAGAATATGTTGATGAATGGGAAACGATAAAAGAAGAAGAAAGGAAGCTAGATGAAGTTGTGGCTCTGATCGCTAGAAGATAAAAGAGAAGTAAGGGTAAATTTGAAGGAAAGTTACCTTTGAAATATTTTTCATGCAACAAGATAGGTCATTTTGCATCTCGACGTCCTACAAGGGTTCCAAAGCATAAACCTATGTTTTATAAATCTAATTATCCAAAAGATAAGGAATGTTATTATGCTAGTGAAGGTGTTTCAGATGATGAAGTTGTTGACTATGATGAAATTGGATTTATTGATATTAAGGATGGTGAAGATTTACATGAAGAAAATGCCTTAGTATCTCATGTTGAAAATAAATTTGAATGGGTTACTGATAGTGGTTATTCACATCATATGCCTGGAGATAAAAATAAGTTTGTTAGTCTGAAAAGATATGATGTTCGTGTTGTAAGATTTGGTGACAATACTCCTAAGCTTATCATTGGAGTTGGATCTATTTTTCTAAATGGAAAAACTAATACTGATAATGTATTGCTTGTTGATGGACTTAAGCATAATTTGTTGAGTGTTAGACAACTAGTGGACAAGGGTTATCAATTGAAATTCATTGATGGTAAATGTTATATCAGAAGTAAGGAAAGAAATTTGATCGCATCTAGTACTAAATCTAGAGGCAATGTATTTGAATTGAATACATCTGAGGCTTCTTGTTTTATTGCAAAGGTTGATGACAATTGGTTATGGCATAAAAGATTTTGTCATGTTAACTTTGATAATATTGTGAAGGAAAGTGTGAATAATGCAGTAAGAGATTTACCTAAGATTTTGAAACCATCTAACACTATGTATAGAGAGTGTGTTATAGGGAAGCAGCCTAGAAGTAGTTTTAAAATCAAATCTTACTCTATGAAATGGAAGTTAGATCTGGTACATACAGATCTGTGTGGTCCTACAAGAACAAGATCTTACTATGGTGAGAGGTATTTTATACTTTTTGTTGATGAATTTTCTAGGGTAATGTGGGTTACATACTTAAGAGAGAAATATGAGGCATTTGATAAATTCAAGATATTCAAAGCAAAAGTTGAGAATGAATCAGGCTTGAAGATAAAATCTTTGAGATCAGATAGAAGTGGTGAGTTTACTTCAATCTTGTTTATGTTGGGTTTAATGGGAAGTAGTATTGAGAGGGGAGGGGTGAATCAGCACCTCTAAAACTTTTTCATATTCTTTTAATCAATTAACCCTTGTAATTAATTGCATATCCATTCCATCTGAATTGTACTATCTTTGTGAGAGTTATATCTGTGTGATAAAAATGTGTCACACTTCTATGGGTCATTCCATCCAAGGTTGCTCAAGAATGAGGCCTCAAATATTGACACATAACTCTCTAGTCATGGAGTGCAAAGGTTTGTGATGGAGGCCCTTAGATTGACCTAGTTAGTGCCTATGCAAGTGCACCATGAAATGAGAGATTAAATGCATGAAAATGATATCTACTCTATATGATAACAATGCATGAAAAGAAATTAATCTAAATGATAACAATGCAAGATTTATTCTATGAAAAGAAATACAAATGCAAGATTAATCTATGAAAGTAAATATGAATCTAATCTATATGAATAGCCATGAATGCAAGAAGAAGACAAGAAGAGAGAAGTTGCAATATCCAAGCTTGAATGCTTAAATCCTCCTCCAAAATTGTTCTCCAAACCTGCAGCATAACAATACTATGAAAAAGATGATTTTTAAATAAGAATGAGAGGTTTCCTTATATAGGAAAGTGAACGGTTGAGATTAAGAGGCAAAGATCAAAGGCTATGATTAAGAGGCAAAAATCCCACCACTTAGGAGGATGTGAAGAAAAAGGGATTTTTATTTAATTTATTTCCTTTTTCATCAAAAGAAGAGCTTTAAGTGGGGATTTCTATTTATTTAATTAAAAGAGAGGTTTTCTTTATAATTAAATAAATTAGAAGAACTTTATTTAATTAAATGGGAGGAATTGAATTTAATTTAATAAGAGGAATTTTATTTAATTAAAAGGGAGAAATTTACTTTAATTAAATAAGATAAATTGTATTCAATTAAAAGGGAGATTAAATCTTTTAATTAAATAAGATAAATTTTATTTAATTAAAAAGAAAATTAAATCTTTTAATTAGATAAAAATGATCAAACCTTAGGAAATAATTGAATTAATTACAATTTGATAAAGGAAATTGATTTGAATTGAAGATGTTCCAAACCATTGATTTAGGAAAATTTGATAAATTGATAAAATGATAATATGGGGCCCAAAGTTTAGGTGACCATTTTAGGGTGCACACATTTGCCCCTCTTTGACTAATGTGTGGTCAATTCAGGAACACATGTAGTCAAAGAATGCAGTTGAAGTGTGAGGTCGACTTGGGATCACAAAACAACCCAGACGTGTGATTGATTTGGGAACACATCAGGACAAAAATAAGCACAATTGAAAAAGACAAAGTCAACACCAAAATAAGTAATTGACATGTCAGAGATAAGAATCTCAAGCAAGACTGATATAATTGATAAAGATGAATCAAAGATTGAGGTTTGATAGGTACTACCCCCTTGTGATCGAAATCGAAATGAGATAGAGGAGAAACAAAAAAGTGATAAATTTTGATCAAATCAAACTAAAGATAAGGTTCTTGATGTAAGATGAAAGATATAAGGATCACAAAACTTAGGTAGAGCATCGAGCATGAAAGATTATGCCCTAAGGTTAAATTAGAAGAAAAGAAGTGGGGTGAAAGTGAATGGAAGATAGAAGTTTGAAAGAGGTGGAAAGAAATGGAGAGAAGAAAGAGAATTTGCCTCAAGAAAGAGAATGCCCCAAAATCAATCAACTGTTTAAGATAGAAAATTTTGATTGAGATCATGAAAGAAGATAAGGAATGAAGATCAAAACGTGATCACAGTTGATTAAAGTCCACAAGAAAGATGAAGGAAAACCCTCTCAAACTCATAATGCAAACTAATATGAGGTCTAACAATGTAAGCTACATGAAAATGAAAAGGTGTACTTGCAATAGAGAAACAAACATAGGATCTTGTGTTCATCATTCATAAGGGAATGCAAAGGAACTTATTTTCATCATTGGGCCATTATTAACGGACATCGGAAAAATCACACAATCATCACTAGTCATAAGTGCAACTATGAAGATATGAATGTGATTGATATCATATTGGAATGTGGAAAGATTCTAACATAAGCATCAAAGACAGAAAGGTCAAGATGACTGTGATGTTAGCTTACCCAATTTAATATAGCAAAACCATGCTCGCATCAAGGCATAGAGGCCAGGATGACCAGCAGAACAGTTGCGCAAAAATAGTTAAGCATAAGGTAAGAAGCAAATAAAAATATGCCCCATGCCCCAAGTCCTCTAGCTATGCATCAGAAAGAGACTTGATAGACAAGGACACTCAAAAAAAATCCATAACAGTCAGTACACAAAGAAAAGATCATGACATAGCTCAAGCATTAAGTGTTGTGTTTAAAAATTTAAGCGTGTTAACTGATATTTTGTTCCGCGGATAAGGAGCGAATTCTTGCAAGCAGGTAAGACCACATGACAAAACGGGGTAAGACCAAACTGATAAGTGTTGAAAAACACTCGATGTCAAGGGTTGTATTGAAAAATACAGTTGATGGTGGTATTGAAAAACACCATTTGTGAGATGTTCGAAAGACCAACGCATCCAAGAGACCAAAGCTAACATAGGTATGCCCCCTAGACAAAGACAAAAGACCAATTTCAGACCAAGGCAACAAGGACAAGGCATGATGTATAAAGGCTAAGTGTTGAGGTCATGTGCTAAGAAATAGGGGTGCAAAGGCCTCAAATAGCGCCCGTTTCCAAGTTTTCACCACTTGGATTTTATTGCAAATTTTTCTTTTTTTTCATTTTTTCTTCATTTTTTTCTTCTTTTTTTCAAGACTTTTTATATTTTTTTTGAATTTTTGCTACCAAGGCGCCTATTTCCAGGTTTTCACCATGGCACTTTTTCCATTTTTTTGAATTTTTGAATTTTTTTGATTTTTTTTGTATTTTTGAAATATATAATTTTTTTTTAAGATACATCAAAGCACCTATTGCTAGGTTTTCACTAAGATGATCATTTTTTCTGGACATTTTCTGATTTTTAGCATTTTTTGACAATATATCATTTTTTTGAATTTTTTCAGGATCAATAAATATGTACAAAAGGATGCCCCCAGACAGAATAGGCATCATGGATAGAACTTCTTCAGGTGCAAAATATTGATAGGATCAGGGAGCTTTTCTCCCTTTTTTGTAGATAGTAAATAAGCAATTGACCTAAAAGCTGCTATAATGATGTAAGGTCCAAGCCAATTAGGTTCAAATTTTCCCTTTTGATCTCTATGCTATTGATTCTTAGGATTTTCATGTAGGACAAGATCTCCTACCTGAAATTCTCTAGGGAAAACCTTTTTGTTGAAGGCCTTAGACATGCACTTTTGATAAACCCTCATAAGGTCAAATGATGCTTGGCATTTTTCATCTAGAATTTCTAACTCTTGAAATCTCATGTCATGGTAGTCTTCATCTATAACTAAACCATGGAGAGAGACTCAAAGTGAAGGAATCTCAACCTCCAAAGGTAACAC
The DNA here is from genome assembly GCA_018584345.1 of Thuja plicata. Taxonomy (NCBI): domain Eukaryota; kingdom Viridiplantae; phylum Streptophyta; class Pinopsida; order Cupressales; family Cupressaceae; genus Thuja; species Thuja plicata. Next base: position 1,019,662 of record MU214600.1, on the reverse strand, counting down.
TACTTCAACACCATAAGCAAGGGAAAAAGGAGTAGCCCTAGTAGGAGTATGAATACTCATTCTATAGGCCCACAAAGCTGGATTTATCTAAAAATGTCAATCTCTACCATTCTTTCAGATTGTTCTATGCAAGATTTTAAGAATGGTTTTGTTTGATGCATCTAGTTGACCATTTCCTTGCGGGAAGTAAATGGAGGACCAATGTTGTGTAATCTTGAATTTCTTGCAGAGTTGTTTAAGGTCCTTATTTCTAAACTGGCCTTCGTTATCAGTGATAATCTCAGAAAGAATTCCATATTGACAAATGATATGGTTTAAAATGAATAGAGAAACTATCTTGCCTGAGGCAACAGAAAGTGGGACAACTTCTACCCATTTAGTAAAGTAATCAGTAGCAGTGATAATAAATTTGTGTCCACCTGATGAGTTGGGGTGAATCTGCCCAACAAGATCAAAGGCCCAACATTGAAATAGCCAATGAGATATAGAAGGAATGAGTTCCCTACCTAGAGCATGTATCAAGTTACCATTTTTTTGACACTTTTCACATGACTTTGCAAAAGCTACTGCATCAAACTACATCGTGGGCCAATAGTACCCCGCCCTAGGCAACCTTCGGGCCATGGTAAGACCATTGGAATGTCCCCCATAGATGCCCTCATGAATTTCAACTAATGCTTGGTCAGATTCTTCCTTTTATAAGCATCTAAGAAGTGTCCCATCTAGACCCCTCCTATACAAATCACCAGCGATAAGGGAATGGAGAGAGGCATTTCAAGTAAGATTTTGGTGTCTAGATCGGTTAAAGGTTTTAGGGATAATACCATCATGAAGATATGAGTAATGACACCATAACATGATGACTCATGACCAACAAGGGTACAAACAACATGTATTTCTTGGGAATCAAAGATAGGGTGATGTAGCTCTTCCACCAGGAATTCAAATCTTGATTCATGTTGATCTAGCTGGAGGAGTGAAGCAAGTATAGCCATAGCATCAACTCCTTTGTTTTCTGCTCTAGGGATTTGCTGAAATGTGACAAATGTGAAGTATCTCTTCAAAGAATCAACCATCTTTTTGTAAGGTACCATTTTCTCATGTTTTGTTTGATATTCATCATTAATTTGGTTGATTATTAGCTGAGAATCCCCATAAATGTGTAACTCTATGATTCTCCATTCTATGGCCATCTTAAGTCCATTTGTTAAAACTTCATACTCAACAATGTTGTTTGTACATGGGAATAATAACTTGTAAGACTTAGGAATTGTGTACCCATGGGGAGAAACAAACAACACACCAGATCTTGAACCATTTTGCATAAAAGATCCATTAAAGAACATCCTCCATGTTCTTTCAGTCATGTACATGAGGTGCTCATATGGAAATTCAACTTGAATAGGTGCATTATCTTGTAATGGGAAATCAGCCAATTGATCTGCTATGGCTTGTCCTTTAATTGCTTTATGCTCAATGTACTCTATGTCAAAATCTGAAAGTTCCATCATCCATTTAGCAAGTCTACCAGTGAGGGCAGCCTTACTTAGCAAGTATTTGAGTGGATCTATTTTGGCTATGAGGTGTATAGTGTGCGCAAGCATGTAATGTCACAACTTTTGGGAAGCAAACACAAAAACAAGGCAAGCTTTCTCAATGCTAGTGTAATTAACCTCATATGAAACAAGAGTACGACTAATGTAGTATATTGCTCTTTCTTTCCCATTTTCATCAAGTTGAGCAAGTAATGCCCCCAAGGAAGATTCTATTGCTAAAATGTATAAAATAAGTGGTTTCCCTAGGAAAGGAGGCATTAAAATAGGAGGATTTTCCAAGTACTTCTTGATTTGATCTATACTCTTTTGACAATCCTCATTCCAAACACATTTGACTCCCTTATGCAAGTTCTTATTGAAGGGTTGAGCTCTATCTACTAGTTGTGAAATAAATCTCCTTATAGCTTGAAGGTGACCCTGAAGACTCCTCATTTGGCTAATATTTTTAGGAGGTGGCATATCTATGATTGCTTGAAATTTTTCAGGGTCCACCTCTATTCCTTTTGCTGAAATGATAAAACCAAGTAATTTTCCAGATGTGACTCCAAATGCACACTTTTTAGGATTTAACCTTAGTTGAAATTGTTCCATGCGATCTAGAATTAGTTCTAAATCATCTAAGTGTGTATCTCTTTGTTTAGACTTGGCCAAGGTGACATCCACATAATCTTCCATATTTTTGTGCATCATGTCATGAAAAATTATTGTCATAGCTCGTTGATAGGTACCTCCTATATTTTTAATCCAAAAGGCATAACATTCCAACAATAGGTACCCCTTGCACAAGTGAATGCAGTATTTTCTTGATCTTCAGGAGCTATCTTAATTTGATTGTACCTAGAAAAACCATCCATCAAAGAATAAATCTCATAACCTGCAGTCATATCCACTATCATGTCTATGTTGGGGAGTGGAAAGTCATCCTTTTGGAAAGCTCTATTGAGATCTCTAAAATCTGTGCAAACTCAAATGGATTTGTCATGTTTGGAAATTGGTACAATGTTTGATATCCATTCAGCATAGGCAATAGCTCTTATAAATTTTTCACCAAGGAGTTTTTCTAATTCAGCTTTGACTAGGAGAGCTATGTGAGGATGTATCTTCCTCAATTTTTGTTTAACTAGTTTGACATTTGGAGCTATGGATAAGTGATGCATAATAAGATTAATGTCCAACACTGGCATATCTGAATAAGTCCATGCAAAATTGATCTTCTTATTCTGTAAGAACTTAGTGTAAGCTTCCTTTTCTGTTTGTGACAAGGACTCAGCTAGGTGTACTATCTGTGGAGCCTCATTTATACCCAAATTAACTGCTTGTGTTGGTTCAATAAGAACTGAAGATCGATCTTGAAAATATCTAGGAAGATGGTCAAGTACCTCATCCTTAGGTGCCTCAGAGAGGTTTTCACCCTTGGATACGTCATTTATTTTTACTTTTTTTGGTTCTGACACCGCCACATAGTGGTTTTCGCCATCAGAACTCCTATTCTTTTGATTTTCTTTTCTTTTTATCTTGTGACTAAGGTACTTGATGTCTAGCTCTATCATACTAGTAGTCAGTTTGCAGATGGAAGAGACTACAGGTTCAATGGAATTTAGATAAAAAGCTATCTCATAATCATTTTGGAATGTCAAAAGCTTAGGTTCTTGATAGCATTGAGACCAATCAATAAGGTCAGGATGAAGAAGGGACAAGGCAACGACTGGTTCAAGGTTATAAATATGAATGATGTTATCACTGGTGACTGAAGAGTCAGAGTTCGTCAAGTATCCCTCTAAGCTACCCAAATTAGGATTCATCCTAACAAGCAAAGAATCATCCACTAAGGAAACATGTGGGCTTAAAACCTCTAATCCTACACATGACTCGTTAGCTACCTCAGGTTGAGAACTAAAAGTGTGTATAACATCAATATCTCTATCAACTATTGAAGGCTCTAAAAAAGAGTCCCATTCATACTCATTAGAACTTGTATGTGAACTGCGACTAGGGTGCTTACACCATGAAGGTTTGGGACATCTAGATGTGGAAGGTCCAATGTCATCAAAAGTATCACTTTCTCTTTCCATTAAACGAACAAGATTCTTTCTTTGACATTCTCTCAAAGGATCTTCTATATCTGATTCTTGTTCTAAAGTTGCAACTAATGTATGGGTGACTGAAATATCTGAATCTCCCCAAAGAAGATTAGTGTAAGGGACCCAATCTTCACACATATCCTATTGATTTGTCAAATTAGGTACATATTCAGGTTCATCGTCACTATCCAACTTTTCAAAGAGAGGATTAGTATGCTTGTTGCAATTTTCAAATCCTAGGCCAACTGGTTTCTTAGACTTGCGTCCAAATTGAGCGTGACCAAGAGGTTCAGACCTAGCATCTAAATTGTGATTAAGAGGGCCATACCCAGGATAACCCATATTTTTGACAAAAAGTATACCCTCTTCCATAAGATTTAGGAGAAGGAGAGAAATTATCATTATGCTTATACTTTTCTTCTCTATAGATCTAGTCTCTAACAAATGTTTCCTCTTTCTTGTTTTGGATAGGCACTAATGATTCTATAAATTTTCCAAATAAGGTCATAGATGAAGAGGAAGGCTTCATCTCTTTTGAAGGTTTACCGTAAGACTGAGGTGAAACTGGCAATGTGGTTAGGGAGTTGAGTTGATTACCCCCCATATCAAGGTCTACTAACTTAAACTTGTCTTTGCACTCAGCTAAGGTAGCATCAAAATCTTCAGCTTCTCTATTGAGGGCAACATGAGCCCCTGCTAAAATTGAATTAATAGATAAAGTGTTATCCCCAGGTATAAAAATCTCTATTCCATTGTAGGGGAACTTTACACATTGATGGTAGGTAGACGACACTGCTTACATATCATGAATCCATGGCCTACCAAGTAAAATATTATACACAAGGGGTCTAACATCAACTATTTGAAATATAATGTCCTTTTCAATAGGGCCAATCCTAACAGGAAGGATGGCCAAACCCTTGGAACTTCTTTCTTCCTTATCATAGGCTTTGATAGTAATTCTTTTTCTAGTATCAATGACTTCTTCAGAATACCCCAATTCTTTCAAAAGACTAAAAGAACAAATATTAAGCCTAGCACCCCCATCTATCAACATGCGCCTAACATGGGTTCTATGGATCATGACCTCAATATGAAGGGCAAGATTGTGCAGATGGCTCAAATCTTTAGCATAATCTTCAGAAAATGAGAGGAAATGAGGGGTAGCAATGTGATTAACCATATTCTGGAATTGATCAATATCTAAATTGTTGGGGACATTTTCCATGCGCAAAGCATCCTCAAGTATTTGTTTATGTCTTGGAGACAACTCTAAAAGCTCAAAGATCGAAATCTAAGTAGGTGTCCTTTGTAACTGATCAACAAGATTGTAGTTTGATTTAGGATTAACAGTTGGCTTCAAGGTTACAGGATTGGATGCCACTTTCTTTGTTTTACTGGATTGACTTGAATTGGGTCCTTTAATGACAATGAGACCTTGACTTCAGGTAACAACATTAAGGGCTTGAGAAAACCTTCTAGAGTTGGGACCCCTTAGCACCACAATAGGTTCTTTGTCAAAATAGGAGGAGAGTCTTCATCTAGATCATAACCATAAGGATCTCTTCCACTCATCATGTTAACATTTTCTTCAACAACTTCAAGCATATTGATAACATTATCTACATTTGTGTAAGTATAATTGACTGTAGATTTTCCATTCTTGGGTTTAGAGGTCTCCCCCTATTCATATTTGGGCAAAGGTTCCTTGAATGCTTTGTGATTAGCATTGGTGTTCAATCCATCTACTATAAGTTTTCCACTCTTAATAAGATCTTGAACAATATGCCTAAGTCTCCCGCAATTTTCAACATTATGTCCAATACCATTATGAAATATGCAAAATTCTTCCTCTTTCCACCACCAAGGTTTAAATTTAGGTATGTGAAAATGTGCTGCATCTAGAGGATGTGCCAGATTTCTATCAATAAGTTTCTTTAAAATTTCCCCATATGTTTCACCAAGTTTTGCAAATTGACGCCTTTCACCCTTAGGCTTACCTTGGTAACTTGGCTTACTTTCTTGTTGAGTGGATGTATTGGGCTTTGTAGCTTGAACAATACTAGATAAGTGGAGCACAAGTTGAACTTTATGTTGGGAGGAATCCACAACTCCATTAGTAACCACTTGTTTGTTCTTATTCCATTATTGGTTCTTCCCTTTATCCTTATTAGAGTTGTTGTTTTGACCATTGTTGTTGTTATTACTATGTTTAGTCAAAATACCCCATTTTCTCAAAACATCCTCAATTCTACATGTGGTTTCAACCATAGTTTCAAATGAATCAAAAACCACTTTCTTAACCTCATACCACAATTCGGGAACCAAGTTACTAACAAGAATGTCAATCTTTTCATTATCAGGAATAGTTCTAGAATAGCAAGAGCATTTTTGTCTCAGCCTTTGACGTAAGAAGGTAACAAAGGATTCTCCTTGATTTTGCTTTAAGAAACATAAGTCCAACAAAGTGATAGATCTTGAAACATTATATGCAAAGTGTTGAACAAATTTTTGAACAAGTTCTTTGAAAGTCTTAACAGGAGGAGTTATCTTAGTAAACCATTCCATTGTTTTTCCCTTAAGACTTTGTGGGAATAACCTCATAAGGTATGAATCATCTTGATGGAACTCAAAACTTGTGGTATAAAATTGGCACACATGATTATGAGGATCTCCAATCCCATCATATTTTTCATATTGAGGAATTTCAACCTTTCTAGGAAATTCTTTCATGTCAACACTCTTAACAAAAGGATTAGGACAAATTGAGTCCAATGAGAAAGAATTCTTAGGTGTGGACATTTGGGCTATTTGTCTTTTCAATTCATCCATCTGTTCCTCTTGAGATGGACCTTTCCTCTTGATCTTTCTATCCACATCAAAATTGTAAGGGACTTTAGCACCATTGTTGATTAGATTCTCTAGGAACTTATCCTGGTTTTGCTCCACATACTTCTCCACATACTATTGAAAGAATGGTTCTTGTTGTATTTGCATAAATTCTTGGGAGATGTGATCAAAGCTTGAGTTATTACCACCATATTATGAACCATAACGAGCATGTTGAGAAGGTGGTCTTGAGTTCCTAGGAGGAGTGTGCCTCCTATAATAATCATGTCTTGAAAATCTTCTTCCTCTAGGACTGGGAGATCGTGATGGTGATCTTGAATGTCTCCTACTTCATGGAGTCCTAGGAGGAGTGGATGGAGGAGAACTGTTTCCACCACCAACATGCATATTATTGAATGGATCATTGAGTTTCTGAGCCAAGAGCCTATCTCGCTCTTCTTGAAGGGCTTTCCTTTCCATTTCAATCAAAGTTTATTTCTCCATCTCTAGACATCAAATTTGTTCTTCCTTATGAGCTTTTTCATCTTGGAATGCTTTCTTTTCACACTCAATCCTCTTGAGTCTGTTACTCATGTAATTGGTAGGTGAGCTTGGTCTTGAATTTTGAAACAAGTTGTTGGTATAAGTAGTATCGATATGAGCATCATAAGGTTCTCCATGTTGGCTTTCATGTTGTGATTGGATATCTTGATAAGCATGTCTCTTACCTCTCTCTCTTAGCCCTTTGGTGTGCATCTAGATATCTTGTTGAAATAAGGGGTAAGGCTAGTCTACTACCATGAGAGGAACCACTGAATGAAATAGCATGTCTGCTCTTTGCAAACATATCCTCATAATGTTTATCTTTTGCTTCCCTCTCCTTCTGAGTCATTGTGTGACTCATATCCATAGAAGAATGAGAAGATGCTAAGGGGACACCCAACTCACTAAGATGACTCTTTGAATCAAACGACACTTCCAAAATATTCCTAGGTGATTGATCAAATATGGGCTCTTTTCCCTTATGTCTTTGGCGAGTTTGAACTAGGGGTAATTGGTTAAAAACCACTTGAGGTCATTTTCCTTGATTTACTTGATATCTTGTTGTAACTGGCATGAAAGAAAAGGTACTAGCTGAAAGGATTACCCTAAGAGACGTTGGTACCAAACTAGGATAGAAAAGGCATTAAATTGTCCAAAAAAAGAGGTGATAAGATAGAAAATTGCAAATAGGGATATGCCAACACTGCCACAGAGGTGCCCAATAAATTTGGGTGAATACCCTAGCACATATGGATCAGGAGGATGGTCTTACCCAAATTAATTTGAGATTAAAATTAAAATTGTATGAAAGTGGATGGACAAGAGACTACCAAAACTCTCCAAGTGTAATATCAAAGAATCTAAAGGTTTATCTTTTCAACAAGGATGGTTTCTAACTCACCAAGCACCAAGCAAGGTCACTTGTGAAATCAAAGATTGCTAATCCAAGAGGTCAAAAAACAAGAATCCTAAGCTAAACAAGCTTCTAATAGTGGGGGAAGTAAGCCAATCTGACCCGGATCAACCTAGAAAACTGAAAATGATAGGACAACAACCTAAATGGGCTAAAAAATGATAGGAGACAGTTCACTGATAGGCAGTTTCATGCGAGGAAATGCTATCTTGCATGAGGAAATGTAGGATCATGTGACAGAATGCACTGAACACTGCGAGAAAAATTAGATTGGTGAAATAGGAAATAGTAATTAGCAGCAAGGTTCGCGTGAGGATTTGCAGATGGCCACATGAAGAAACGCAGTGAACGACATGAGAAAATAGTTTTCTCATGCAAGACAAGGCAACAAAACTCAGATTTCGTGTGATTTAAATAACCAAATAGGTACATTAACATATTTTATCATGAATCAGGCACGTAAGAAAACAATCAGGGAGCTCAAGCAATCAATGTCTTCAAACAATGAGCAAGGGACAAAGCAACCTTGCACATGAACATAGATAGTGTCATAGTATTTCTACTCCGTAAGAATGCTACTTGTGTATGTTCTTAAATATTTTCCAATCACGCACATAGTCCTAGAAAATAAAAAGTTGGTTGCAATAAGATTCTTAGTAATGGCTTGACTCTACAACTTTTGCAATCTCAAGTGGGTGAAATCCAATCCTGGTGCACCGAGGTTTTGACAAAGTCTAAGAATTTAATCAATCAAGAGCTGCTGAGGAGATTTGACAACCCACAAGAAACTACACTCGTGGAGATTTCTTCCACAAGGACATTTATATAGTGGTTGTTGTAGCTACCATGGTGAAAATGGCTATTACTGCTTGAGGTTCCATCCACGTGATTTACCTAATAAAGGGAGTGTCCACTATGGTTAACCCTCTCTAACAAGGAAGACTCACAATATGGACCACATGGTGACTTGGTTTGGATTCAAGGGTTCCAAGTTTCTGATTCTCCCAAGGGAAAAGATCATAATCCTCTAGCCTCTTCACCTCACCTAAATATAGCAAACATGGTTCATTGACTCACTAATTTGAAATCACCTCATTCAAGGCTCACACAACAACAAATGACACCAATCCCCCAAAGAGAGAAAGTATTGCCAAAAGTTGAAGCCCAAACCAAGTTGACCAATGAGGTAAAAACAAAATCCTTCCCTACCTACAAGGGAATCTATCATCAAGAAGAGCTTCACATGTAAAATAAGCGCATGAAGCCCACTCTCTCAAGATCACCACAAATAGTGTTCATAGGGATAATTACTATGTGAAACATGTATGGAAGAAAGCAAATATAGGTCCATTTTAGAGCACCAATTGGAAATGTGATCTATGAAAGCAAGAAACACTCAAGCTAAAAACATGAGATGTTCATTTTAATTCCTAAAATCCAAATGTTATAGAGAGCAACAAAATACCTCAAATCCAATGCAACGCGAATCATTTTGTTGTTTATCCAAGCAAGTCCAAATCAGCAACAACAACAGCAAATCACAAATCACAAACCACTAGAAATAGTAAATATTAGTGGTTAGCACAAAAAATCAGAGATATATCAATATAGAAATGAAAATTAGATCTTTGGTATGGAATCTTGCGTGAGAAAACACACAGAGCCACGTGAGAAAGTACACAGTGTCGCATGAGGAAACAAAAATCTCACGTGAAGAAATGCACAGCCGCACAACAAAATGCATAGGCAGGAAAAAAATGCAGAAAAACAACAAACTAGTTAGATCACGGCCTGATGCCAAATCTCATGCGAGGAAGTACACTGCATCATGTGAAGAAGTACACAGAATCACATGAGAAAACACCAGATCTAGCAAAATCTCATGCCAGGACCTGCAAAAGCTCGCGCGAACTTTCTCTGCAGACAAAAATAGCAATTACGAAAAAGTTGAAAATTTCATAAATCCAAAAATAAATTACTAAAAATAACTATGTGACAGAAAAAAAATCTTCTACCCCATGGTGGGCGCCAAAAATATGTGAATAAAATGTGTCACACTTCTATGGGTCATTCCATCCAAGGTTGCTCAAGAATGAAGCCTCAAATATCGACTCATAGCTCTCTAGTCATGGAGTTCAAAGGTTTGTGATGGAGGCCCTTAGATTGACCTAGTTAGTGCCTATGAAGTACACCATGAAATGAGAGATTCAATGCATGAAAATGATATCTACTCTATATGATAACAATGCATGAAAATAAATTAATCTAAATGATAATAATGCAAGATTTATTCTATGAAAAGAAATACAAATGCAAGATTAATCTATGAAAGTAAATATGAATCTAATCTATATGAATAGCCATGAATGCAAGAAGAAGACAAGAAGAGAGAAGTTGCAATATCCAAGTTTGAATGCTCAAATCCTCCTCCAAAATTGTTCTCCAAACCTGCAGCATAACAATACTATGAAAAAGATGATTTTTAAATGAGAATGAGAGATTTCCTTATATAGGAAAGTGAACGGTTGAGATTAAGAGGCAAAAATCAAAGGCTATGATTAAGAGGCAAAAATCCCACCACTTAGGAGGATGTGAAGAAAAAGAGATTTTTATTTAATTTATTTCCTTTTTCATCAAAAGAAGAGCTTTAAGTGGGGATTTTTATTTATTTAATTAAAAGAGAGGTTTTATTTATAATTAAATAAATTAGAAGAATTTTATTTAATTGAATGGGAGGAATTGAATTTAATTAAATAAGAGGAATTTTATTTAATTAAAAGGGAGAAATTTACTTTAATTAAATAAGATAAATTTTAT
>MU214600.1:987838-1008278 GCA_018584345.1 Thuja plicata | reverse complement strand
AATATTACCTCTGATTATCGGTTTCCTCTGTTCTTGGTTCAGCTAACCAAATTCTTCTTTTTCTGCTCTGGTTCTTGAAACTCTCAATTCAATCCATAGATGTGCTCATTCTATTTTTCTCTCTCTTGCACAAACATTCTAATGAATGATTACATCATCTATTTATAGATGGATTGATTTCATCAAGTTGATGATAAAAACAATGTTAACTTTAAGATTAGGTTTACAACTTGCACCTAGATCTCCTAGTCTATGTGCTTTAAATCAGTTAGACTGATTAAAACACTTACATTAATGTTTCTTGTCCCTAAATAAATGGATTTAAAAATAATTAAATATCCTATAAATAGAATACCCTTTCTTTATCTAACGTGGAATTCAGATCCACTTTTTGTGGGCTGCAACTAACTTTTGGTTCTATCTTTTAGTCATGCTTGATTGCCCTTCAATTTTTACTGTCGGTTGCACTGAATCTGTTTCATCAGTCTGCACTATAACTTGTATTTTTGATTCCTCTATCGGGTTCCTCTTTGACTCTCTATATTGTGATTTTCAGTTTACACACTTCGTTGTGTCATCGGTTTTCTCTGTACTTAGTCATTTTCGGTGATTTGCAAATCTGATCTTCGGTTTGCCCTTTACTTTTTTTGGTGTAAGCTTGCCAAAAGTGTTGTTTGAATAATAATGAAAAATTAATTTCATTAATCTCCCCCTTTGACATTAGTATCAAAAACTAATATGTGCAAAATACTAACAAAATGTTAAGTATATACAACATATATAATCCTTAGTCATTTAATGACTCCCCCTATGTATATGTCGGTATATCTGTACATATGATATAATTTCCTTCTTCATATCATTGTCTTTTTATGAATTTCTTCTTCATATGACTATCTTTTAATGAATATACATATACATATCTACCTTTTTCCCATTCTGACTAAGTGTACATAACATTTTGTTGGTACCCATATAGACCTTGGTATTTAAAATTTTTAGTTTAGGGTCTTGAACTCCTTTGAACAATGGTTCAAGGTGGTTCAAAATGTTCATCTTGGAGGATCATTAATTTCAAATGTGATCGAGTTTAGTATAAAGGCTCAGTGATTCATAATTTCAGATTCAAAGGCCGAGTTTAGTAATTTGACTGTTGCTAATTGGTCTGGAAGGGATTCACAGTTCAATGTTTGGGTATCATAGTGGCATTATCATGAAGATAAACTCCACAATAGCTATCTCAGTGGTTATGAAAGATCACATTTTACATACCATTTCGAATCCAATACCCCATCTTGAAGGGGAAGCCCACCTTGATGAAAATGTGCTATGTTCATATTGTTCAATCATCACAACTCATGATTCAAATGAATACTCAATGAGTCAAAGAGAATGGCAATATGGCCTCAAACCTAACTCTAGTAGTTGTTGCATCATTGGATCAATTCTACAAAGATCAAATAATGGGAAACAGAGATCACAGTCACCAGATGAAAGCTTTTCCAGCACATTGTACTTCCACTCCATGTTCACTGGCCATCTCTATGAATTAATCACATTCATGGATGGTTCATTGGAGTGTCATATGCATCCTTTCTCGATTGACAGTAATTCATTATCAAGGTATTCTTCAAAATAATCATCATTTAACTAAGAGTGAATCACTGCCAATGACAAGTCAGTTTTATAAGATTGACATTCTGTAAAATGCTAAAGAACATAAGGGCTATTCATGATCTGGTAAACTTTGAGTGGATAGATATAATGTCATGTCCATAGTCGAAAGAGCTTCCTAGCTCTGCATTATGCATTTCTTCACAAGATTTGAACTTAAGAAGATCTGGCCAACTTAAGATAGTTGAAAGGTCATAAGAGTACAGTAACTTGGCTTTGCTTCACATCAGATTTAGAAAGAATTCTTACCGCTTCTAAGGATGGTTCGATGAGGCTATGGAACATCAATGTTTGGTATCATCTTGATGAGGATCCCCAAGTGTCTGAAGGTGTTTCCAATACCTCTGCATGATGATATGGGAGCCGATGCTGAGCTAATCCATAATCTTAAATCTCTTATGTAGGGACAAAAAATTAGAAGGAAATGCCAATTCACATACATGGCATGCAAAGGCCTCAGGTAGTTGAAGTCATGGTTGCCCGAGTGTAAAACTTCAAGTTATCATTGCATGGATTTTGATGGATCGGGTCAGAATGATTAAACCAAAATTTCAAAACAACCATTACCATGCCTCGACTCCCTCATGATATGGCTATGGAGAATGACATCTTGTGGGAAGAGATGGGAGGTTTGCAAATTGTTTGGAATGGTTCAATGAGGTGTCGGCCTTCCTATGTATATGGAAGTGCAAGCAGTGTGTGCAAACTATTTGACAAAATTCCCAAGTTCTGTCAAATAAAATAGTCATAAATCAATTATGATCCTTGTTACAGCCTAATGGCTAACTCCAAAATGTTTGACAAAATTTCGATGTCCAAAGTGGTCGATGCCTTGACAGTGGTGACGTAAACGAAAGTACTCACACAGAAAATGTATTTTGTTTGAAGACCTCACTAATTACCACTGACAACACAATTAATAGAGTGCTCACTGTCAAGAGCCCAATTTTGATGGAGACTCTAATGAAGAATAGAGCCGACATAATGATTGGGTGAAAAAAGCATCGCAGTGAGGTAATTCATGTGTTGCTTCATTTGACAGGATTTGCAATGGCATCTTCAAGTTGGCATAGAGGACTCATAGTTAGATTTGGGGACCTCCTGATCTCACTCAGTGCTAGACATTGAATCTTATTTTCATGCACACTAATGTGAGTAAGAAAGGTAGACAGGTAAGGAATTGAAGATAGAAAGATTAGAATACAGATGCCCGGGCAGTTGCATTCAAGGCATTTTTAATATCAATATTATGAATAGTCAAAACCCCCAAATTGAGCATAGAAAGATGGTTAAAGGTGATGCACAAAGGTCACGATGCAGAGGTGGTCATGAAACTTCAAAGATCATTGATAGTCTTGAAGACCGGGGTGTTATTCAGGCCTATATAATTGGAGGTGATGGAATTCAAAGAGGAGCAGTTGTTAATTATGAGGAAATTTAGAAATGTTGCTTGAAAGTTGTAGTTGCAGGGATACCTAAAACTATTGACGATGATATTGCTATCGTTGACAAATCCTTTGTTTTTGACATAGCTGTAGAGGGTGCCCAATGTGTCCTCATCTATCCAAGAGACATGTGGACTTCATTTCAAAATTTGTTGAAATCCTTTTATTATCGGTGTAATTTGAATATGTTTGAAACATTAAAGATGAGAGTGATAATAGAGATGTCTCGAAGGGATAATAAAGAATCTTTTATGAAACTGAAAAGAAATTGATCAAAAAGGAAGACATAAATATGCCATGAAAACATGGGAAAGGGGTTCCAAAGTCTACCTGACCCGAGAGACTTTGTGCCAGGGCATGGATAGTTTAGGATTTTTATTGTAATGCAGGGTAGAGGGGAGGCTTTTCTTTTTGAAAGTCTTTGTGCTAGAAGAGAAGTTTCTGCATTAGTTTTCTTTTGTAGTTGTAAAGGAGTGAAGAATGATTATCATTCTTTTCACCTGAGTTTAGTTTCTTTGAAAGTTTTGTTTTTCCAAATCTCTGAAATTTGGAGAACTTTGTGTCTTCTGATTCTTTTAGTTCCTATTGTAATTTATTTTTAAGCTTTCCTCCATACCTAAGAGTATGTCGAGAGATCCTTTAAGTACTTTCTAGTAAAAGTACATATGTATATTCTTTTTGTTTTTTTTAGAAACTCTTTGAAAATCATATACAGGGAGCTATACCCAGATAATTCAGAGGGCGCTTATGCTTTTCAATAGTGAAGTGACCCAACTATTGTGTTACAATTTGTCTTTCAGCCTTGGGTTTTTAGGAGTCATTTCATGCAGGTGTTTTTAGAAGACAAATCTGTTTACCAACACATTTTTGGCGACTCTGCTAGGGAATGGAATCGAAGAATCAGTGCTAAATTGATATGCTCAGTTATTCTGTAAAATATCTTGGTATTTGCAGGATTGGCGACTCTATTGATGACCATGCCAATTATAAAAATCATGATCAAGAAAAGGCCTGAACCTACTCTTATGGAAATCTATCCAATGCCTGACAATGTGCTGAGCGAGTTCTTGCATAGTTTCAAAGAAAGTATCTCACGGGCTGTTAGAGAAAATATCAGTCTGGAAGATGATCATGTAAGCACTCTTTATTGGAGAAGTCTCTATGCACATTTCCACAAACTCAAGGATCTAGAGGAGTATGAAAGAAGGGTGGCAAGGCTGAAAGAAGAGCTTACAGTTGATGATGAGGAGCCTCCAATAATATCATCTTACTTCATCTCTCACAATTATGCAGTTTTTGGTGATCATGATGGCACTCAAGAGCCCACAGATAAAGGTGATAAAGGTGCATCTGAATTATTTTTCTCTCCGGATTTAGAGAGTTTCAGATTTGAAAGTGATGATAGTCATATTGTTGTGAAAGTTCCTATTTGTGAAAAATTTGACAATGACATGTTACCAGAGTTTGAATCTTTTGGTTTTATGAGAAGGCTAAAAGTAATCTGTCCTATTGTGAAATCAGTGGTCATCTCATTGAAACATCTTGTTCATTTAAAGATAAAATTTGTGGTAATGATAAAGTAAAGTTGTATGTTGGAAAATCTCCCCATGCTGAAACTCCTATAGAGGAAAGAAATTTTGAAGCTAAATTTCAGCTTGTAGACACCTCGATTGAAATGTGGAACAATGTTCTTCTTGGTGAAGAAGAAGAAATCATGGGCAGCTTCTTGTCATCTCTTCAACTAGAAGACTCCTCTCAGAATGGCTCAGATAGACTGCATTACAGGCTTGATCACAGTTTGATTCTTGAAAGAGATGAAGAGAATACATACTCAAGAATCGATCCTATGTTGGATGAAGCGTCTCTCTTTTTGTAGACTGACCATGATAGTAAAATTCATATGCAAAGGGTGAGTCTTGATGACCGCATTTCTGGATTTTGTACAACCTTTCTTGGAGAGGTTTCTACATTTCATTTTTTTCAATTTGAAATGAAATTTGGTCTGATGAATGTTAAAGATCAATCCTTGGAGGAAAAAGAATGCTATGATGGGTTATGGTTGTTTGGGAAGGAGTTCTTGGTCAGCATATTTATATATGCCTTTGGCTTAAGGTTTGACATTGAAGAAGCTGCTAGAGAGTATTACTTTTGGGGTATTTGGTTGAGGCATCATTTGCTGCTATGAAAGGGCTCTTATTTCTCCCAGTCGGTAAATGGATTCAAGTGACCTCTTCTTGCTTCTGGATTCCTGTGGTAAGCTCTCTTCCTACCTTTGTATATATTGTAAATGTTCTTTTGGTGTGCCTAGTCTTAGTTGGAATAATGTGCAAGCTTCAAACTTGCTGGTCGTTTAGGTGTTTGGTTGGTTAGTTTTGCCCTGCTCCCCTCCGCCCTTATGCAAGAAACTCCTAGTTTTTCTTTCCTTGGTGACTCCTCTGCCCAATGGATGCTAGGCACTCATCTTTTCCCAGAGATTGCTGGAGTTCTCTGTTTTGTACCAAAAATAGTCCCACAGTTAGAGCCCATGTTGGTACCCATATAGACCCTGGTATTTAAAATTTTTAGTTTAGGGTCTTGAACTCCTTTGAACAATGGTTCAAGGTGGTTCATCTTGCAGGATCATCAATTTCAAATGTGATCGAGTTTAGTATAAAGGCTCAGTGATTCATAAGTTCAGATTCAAAGGCCGAGTTTAGTAATTTGACTATTGCTAATTGGTCTGGAAGGGATTCATAGTTCAATGTTTGGGTATCATAGTGGCATTCTCATGAAGATAAAATCCACAAAAACTATCTCAGTGATTATGAAAGATCACATTTTACATACCATTTCGAATCCAATGCCCCATCTCGAAGGGGAAGCCCACCTTGATGAAAATGTGTTATGTTCATATTGTTCAATCATCACAACTCATGATTCAAATGAATACTCAATGAGTCAAAGAGCATGGAAATATGGCCTCAAACCTAACTCTAGTAGTTTCTGCATCATTGGATCAATTCTACAAAGATCAAATAATGGGAAACAGAGATCGGAGTCACCAGATGAAAGCTTTTCCAGCACATTGTACTTCCACTCCATGTTCACTAGCCATCTCTATGAATTAATCATATCCATGGATGGTTCATTGGAGTGTCACATCCATCCTTTCTTGATTGATAGTAATTCATTGTCAAGGTATTCTTCAAAATAATCATCATTTAACTAAGATTGAATCACTGCCAATGACAAGTCAGTTTTATAAGATTGACATTCTGTAAAATACTGAAGAACATAAGGGCTATTCATGATCTGGTAAACTTTGAGTGGCTGGATATAATGTCATGTCCACAGTCAAAAGAGCTTCCTAGCTTTGCATTATGCATTTCTTCACAAGATTTGAACTTAAGAAGATTTGGCCAACTTAAGATAGCTGCAAGGTCATAAGAGTACAGTAACTTGGCTTTGCTTCACATCAGATTCAGAAAGAATTATTACCACTTCTAAGGATGGTTTGATGAGGCTATGGAACATAAATGTTTGGTATCATCTTGATGAGGATCCCCAAGTGTCTAAAGGTGTTTCCAATACCTCTACATGATGATATGGGAGCCGATGTCGAGCTAATCCATAATCTTAAATCTCTTGTGTAGGGACAAAGAAATAGAAGGAAATGCCAATTCACATACATGGAATGCAAAGGCCTTAGGTAGTTGAAGTCATGGTTGCTCGAGTGCAAAACTTCAAGTTATCATTGCATAGATTTTGATGGATCGGGTCACAATTGTTAAACTAGAATTTCAAAAGAGCCATTACCATGCCTCGACTCCCTCATGCTATGACTATGGAGAATGACATCTTGTGGGAAGAGATGGGAGGTTTGCAAATGTGTTTGGAATGGTTCAATGAGGTGTTGACCTTCCTATGTATATGGAAGTGCAAGCAGTGTGTGCAAACTGTTTGACAGAATTCCCAAGTTCTGTCAAATAAAATAGTCATAAATCAATTATGATCCTCATTACAACCTAATGGCTAACTCCAAAATGTTTGACAAAATGCCGATGTGCAGAGTGGTCGATGCCTTGACAGTGGTGACGTAAATAAAAGTACTCACATAGAAAATGTATTTTGTTTGAAGACCTCACTAATTACCACTGACAACATAATTAATAGAGTGCTCACTGTCAAGAGCCTGATTTTGATGGAGACTCTGATGAAGAATAGAGCCAACATAGTGATTGGGTGAAAAAAGCATCGCAATCAGGTAATTCATGTGTTGCTTCATTTGACAGGATTTGCAATGGCATCTGCAAGTTTTCATAGAGGACTCACAGTTAGATTTGGGGACCTCCTGATCTCACTTAGCGCTAGACATTGAATCTTATTGTCATGCACACTAATGTGAGTAAGAAAGGTAGATAGGTAAGGAATTGAAGACAGAAAGATTAGAATACAGACGCTTGGGTAGTTGCATTCAAGGCATTTTTAATATCAACATTATGAATAGTCAAAACCCCCAAATTGAGCATAGAAAGATCATTAAAGGTGATGCACGAAGGTCACGATGTAGAGGTGGTCTTGAAACTTCAAAGATCATTGATAGTCTTGAAGACCCTAGTGTTATTTGGGCCTATATAATTGGAGGTGATGGAATTCAAAGAGGAGCAGTTGTTAATTATGAGGAAATTTAGAAACGTGGCTTGAAAGTTGTAGTTGCAGGGATACCTAAAACTATTGATGATGATATTGTTGTCATTGACAAATCCTTTGGTTTTGACACAGCTGTAGAGAGGGCCCAACGTGTCCTCGTCTATCCAAGAGACATGTGGACTTCATTTCAAAATTTTTTGAAATCCTTTTATTATCGGTGTAAGTTGAATATGTTTTCAAAACATTAAAGATGAGAGTGATAATAGAGATGTCTCAAAGGGATAATAAAGAATCAGTTATGAAACTGAAAGAAACCGATCGAAAAGGAAGACATAAATATGCTACAAAAACATGGGAAAGGGGTTCTAGATTCCACCTGACCTGAGAGACTTTGTGCCAGAGTAGGGATAGTTTAGGATTTTTATTGTAATGCAGGGTAGAGGGGAGGCTTTTCTTTTCAAAAGCCTTTGTGCTGGAAGAGAAGTTTCCGCTTTAGTTTTCTTTTGTAGTTGTAAAGGAGTGAAGAATGATTATCATTCTTTTCACCCGAGTTTAGTTTCTTTGAAAGTTTTGTTTTTCCAAATCTCTAAAATCTAGAGAACTTTGTGTCTTTTGATTCTTTTAGTTCCTATTGTAATTTCTTTGTAAGCTTTCCTCCATACCTAAGAGTATGTCGAGAGATCCTTTAAGTACTTTTTGGTAAAAGTACATATGTATGTTCTTTTTTTTTTATTAGAAAACTCTTTGAAAATCATATAAAGGGAGCTGTACCTAGATAATTCAGAGGGCTCTTACACTTTTCAATAGCGAAGTGACCCAACTGTTGTGTTACAATTTGTCTTTTAGCCTTGGGTGTTTAGGAGTCATTTCGTGTAGGTGTTTTGAGAAGACACATCTTTTTACCAACACATTTTCAATGATATTTTTTACAAGTATCATTTTCCCCTTTATTTGATATTAAGGGAAAAGGTCAATTACCTTAGAGCTTATAAAAAATGTGTGAATGAGAAGATTGCATGTCTTCCATCATTTCCTCCCATTACTTCTTCAGGTTTTCTAGAGCCATTTGCTCATGTGTTATCTTGACATGCATATCATAGATGTTGTTTTCTACAGACATCTCAGGAGTTACTATTAGTTGCCTTGCAGAACTGATATGCTAATGTAGCAGTGTGAGATTTGGTAGAAGTTGAGCCTGTAGCTCAGTTAGTTCTTCTCTGAATTGTGTCTCTGCTTCCCACAGCTCTTGCCTTAATCGTTTTACTTCTATGATCTTTTCATAATGCAGTTTGATTGTATTTTATCCATCGGTTGTTAGGCTACTAGCACTATTTTCTAGATCTGTATCTAGCTTTGCTATATTTTCACTATTTTCTTGAGTGAACTTTTCAATTGTGCTTAGCTTTTGGATTAAGGTTATAGCTTTAGATATAATGGGATCTAATTCTGATATGAATTATGACAGCTTTACCTTATTTTCAGCCACGTCCTTGCTGATATTCTCTATAATATTTTGTTGATACTTCATTTCTGCTCTCTCCTCAATTGATTTCTTAGCATCAACATTTTTATTTATGATGGCATCGGTGAGGATAGATAGTTGATGAATTATGGGCTTGCTTTGATCAATATCAACATCGGGTACAATCTAGTGTAGAATATCTCATGTTTTCTCTAGTATCATTGATTCCTTATGCTATTTCTTCAACTTTTCTTGTAATGCCTTCCTTTGGCATATCTCTCCATATTCTTGTAGTGCATCCATGTCAACTGTAGTTGGGTCACACTTTGGTATTTCAATGATTTCATCAAGTGTAACCTCCAACTTGTTCTTCTTTGTCTTCTTCTTCTTCTTCTTTTGTGACTCAATGGAGTGTAGCACCATTGTTATTTTTTCAGCCTTTTCTGTTGTACTTGATGATGTGACCTATTGCCCTTCTTTCTACTACTTTGCATCAGTTTCATCTCATCAGGTGTCTACAGACATCTCTACATTCACCTTAGTTTCGTCTGTAGCATGTTTTCCTATTTTCTCAGGAGTTTTATCTTTTGGTTTGTCTCCTTCATTTGATTCCTTTGCATCATCTGCCTTGGTGTTCTCATTCTTCTCTTGAGTATCCACATCTTTGTCCTTATCTCCTTCTGTAACCTTGCTATTGTCGGTTACATTCTTAGTATCTCTGATGTTTTGCTGATCATCATTGTTATCTTTATTTGCTTCTTCTCCTGCATCCTTTGGAGTTTTCTTTTCAGGTGAATTACTTGATTCTTGCATGATATTGATAGCTTGTGTAACATAAGAAATGTAACATTTGAAATAAGTGGGGGAAAGATAAGATATTCCTCTTCTATCCCAAGATGCACAAATAAATGATCCAAATTGATTAACCCCAAGAGAGGGATCAATGCACAAATGAATCAACCATTTGGAAATGAGAGTAAGGAAGAAGATCTTAAATTCCCATTTTATGGAAAGGAATGTGTGATAGATTTAGAAAGATTGAATTAAATAGGAGAAAAGTACTAACCTTAAGATATGGAAGATCTGAAGAATGTTGTTTCTTGAGGTCTATACTTTGTTTCTAGAAAATCTAAGGTATGATCCAAAATAAAAATGCAAAGACAAATAAAAACCAAAAATCATTTTCCGATCTGACACTGTCTTGATAAAAGTCTTGACCTTGACCCCAAAATGTCACCGTTGACCCCAAAATCTCGACCTTGACGCCAAAATGTCACCCTTGACCCAAAAATCTTGACCTTGACCCCAAAATTTCACCTCTGACCCAATAATATTGACCGTGACCTACATAGGTCTGACATAAAATCTATTCACGAATCCCGATAGTTTGCTGAAAAGGGTATCCAGATCTGAGTTCAAATCCATAGTCCTGAACCTGTACTTGCAAGAAAAAGAGATTTGTTTATTGGGTGGGGAGGGGTTTGAATTGGTCAAACCCTAGTTTTGGAATTAACCTTAAAATATAATTGAAATTACATGAATGAAACAAAGTAAATGAACAAATTCACCTTGCTTGTAGAAATCCTTGTGGAGGATTCGAATCCATAAATCCACAAGTATGTATGCACCAAATGGGTGTAGAATGTATAATTTAGAATGTGTAATGTCTCAAATCAATTGATTTTAAATCTTCAACACCAATATTTAATGTATCTTGGAAGAGGAAGAGGCTTGGAGGAATGTGGATAGAGAAATCTTCAACAAGAGGGCTCCATAGAGCTTGAACCCTTCAATGGCTACCAATGGATCTCCTTGATGAATTGGATGCTTGAATGATTGAATTATTGAGAGTAGATTATTTCTTCAAGGGATTGTTGCTTTCTTCAAGTGCCTTATGATTTCATGCTTCTTTCTTGATGATGGTTCATGTGGTTTTAGAGTCTTAGAGAAAATGGCAGGAGAAAGCTTCCTTTAATACAAATCTAGGGCACAATCTTCTAGAGAGGCCGACATAGGATAATTAAATCCAAATTAGACCTATACCCTTAGAAGTGGACCTATATTAAATATAATTTAGGAATCATCATTTTGGAACCCAAAACAGCCGACCCAAAAGCAGGAATTAAACTTTTTCAAAGACCGACATGTGGAAACTGTGAGATCCTAAAATCTGGACCCTGGGTCAAGGTCGAGGTTGACCTTGACCTAGGTCAGTGGTGAGGTAAACCTTGACCTAGGTCAAGGGTGAGGTTGACCTTGACCTAGAAAGGTTGATTTTGACCCTAAGGTCAAAAATCTCAATTTCTAGTTTTGGATGTCAGAAACAGGCTGGAAAAGTAGAAAATGGGGCAAAATAGGGGAAAAATCCAGATCCAAGTCAGAGACCCATTCAAGGCACTTGACATGACCCCAAACCACTTACTCAAAAGGCTAAACTAGTCTTCAATGGAAGTGCTTCAATTTTCTAACTATACATTTAGCCCCCACTTTAGCAATAGTATGGATTCAATGCAAACTCTTGGTATAGGAGATCATGAAGAAAAGATAATCATATTGAAATAAAAAAGGGACAAAGGAATCCTTAAGCCCCTAGGGACTTAATTCTTTATCTACCCTAAGATCATGATAAGAGAGACATCACTGGTCAAAGAGAAAGAGAGAGAGAGAGGAGTGGTTAGCTCGCCTAGTAAGATGTGTCTATCTCAATGTGAACCACAAAAAGGATAGGATGGCCCACTAAGAAAGCACTTGATAGTCACCCCATAAATTTGTGCGCTCTCTAGCGGCTTCATGCATGTATGTAGTGCATCTTCTGAAAGATTTTTATGAAGTACCCGTGGATCCATATTCTTATATCACCATGGAATACATTTGTAAAATGCATATCTCTTCAAGATTTAGCAACTTATGAGCGTTACCTTCCGAGGATTTAGCATATTGAATTATAATTGAATGTGTATCTCTTCAGGATTTAGCAACTTATGTGCATTACCTTCCAAGGATTTAGCATGCTAAAAAACAAAAGGTTAGAACAAAAATGCATAATATAGAATGAGGGAGGCCATGTATATGCCCCCCTCCTTAATATGGTAAAGTACATACTATTTTGACATGTTAAGGAAAGAAAAGAACAAGGATAAAGCCTTCTTCAACATCAAGAAAATATCCATAGACAACACCTAGTCCAAGAAAAGAAGGTCATAGCTCCTATGAGGCCATGGAAGGGATGAATGCAAAGAGATATCATGCAAGAAGTGAAAAAGTAACCCTTGTGAGGGATAGCACAATATTCAGTTTCCAAGGTGAGATATTTATCTACCATGGAAACTCAATGTCAAATAATGAAAATAAGTTATAATCAAGGACATAGATCCTTAATGCAAACCAAAATTTTCATGTATTATGGATATCACATGATAGATAGATATTGCTTAACCAAGGGAAAAGTGAATCCCAGAAAGACAAAAAAGAAGGAGATATCATCCTTGCCCCCCAAGCGTGGGAACAAGGATGAAAGGGGACCTATTATATTGCTCACAATACTATGCAAGAAAATGAGCCCCCAAAGATTAGGCTAACATTGTTTACATAATGTGGAGTTCCATAGTAGGAACATAAATTTTATTCAGAGAAAACAGGATTGAAATACAACTCATTTCCACATGATATATAAATAAATTTACTATCAATGAGCTTCCTAATATTATAATGTAAAGCATGAAATTCATTAGTAGAGTGATCATGAAATCCATGTTATAAACAAAAAGGAAGAGTCTTTAAGTGTGGACTATGTTTCTTTTTGCATTTAGGTCTAGTAATCATCTTAGCATGAAGGAGTTTAGGCAGAAGAAATTCTTGGTCAAATTCCTTCATAGGGTCATCATGTTTTGAAGTGTTATTTGAGATGTTGGTAAAATTGATATGTTGTTGAGGATTAAATGTCAGTCCATAAGAATTCTCATGCCCCCCATTCTGTAAGGGCATTTGAATTCCCTGTTTATGCTTACCATATCCTTGACCATGGAATCCTTGTTTAACTAGTAAATGATAACCATGACCATAACAAGAAGCCATATCAGAAGGAGTCAATGGAACTTCAAAAGTCACTATGTCATTACTACTAGGTTTGACAGATTCATAGTGGGTAGAAACAATGACAAAGTTATTATGAAGGGAATGAGAAGTAGAAACAAAGACTCGTTGTTCAAACTCTCTTTGTGGCTTCATAAAATCAAGATCAGAAACCTTATATTCTCCAATAAAGGTAGGATTAAAATTCAAGGTTCCCCAATCATCTCCAGGAAGAGCATTAGAGGAAGAAGGATTACTATTAGGAATAGGAGTATTGTGGGTTTGAATATGCAAACAAGGATTTGGCGCATCATCCGCATGAAGTGTATACACCAAGTTGTTGTGAATAAACTTGACTTTACGGTGAAGGGTGGAAGGAAAAACATGCATCTCATGCAACCAAGGTCGACCCAAAAGGAGGTTATAATTAAGAGGTCCAGGAATAACATGAAAAGGAGTATTCAAGATGACCGGACCTAATTTGATAGGTAAGGTAATGATACCCAAAGTGTTCTTATCAATGTTATATTATTATCAGGTTGAATAGTTGAAAGATCAGCTTTAATTGATTTGAGCATGTCCATACTACAAATATTAAGCCCAGATCCATTATCAATCAAGGTCCTACGCGTGATACTCTTATTGATAGTAACAACAACCATAAGGGCATCATATTGATTCTGAACTTCTTTAGAAGGTAAATCATTTTGAGTAAATATAATGTCAGGAGGACTCGGGGTAACATGCTTGCATTGTAAGAAGGAATTGATGTTCTCTTCGTTAGGAGGTGGAGTGGGAAGAGTCGCTAGAGATTTTTGCAAGGATTTATGGTAGGTAGGTGAAGTTTGAAGAAGTTCCCATAAAGAAATCTTGGCAGGGGTATTGCGCAATTGGTTTATCATATCATACTCCATGCTAGGAAGATGGGGTGGAGGAGGAAGAATGTGTTGAGAAGGTGGTAAAGAAGTAGGAACCACCGAATTAGGTTGAGGGTTATTCCTTGTATGATAGGTGTGAGCTATCAAATCTTGACCATTGAAAGATTCTATAGGTTTACCTTTGATAGTAATGTGAAGAGAACCTTTAATAGTCAATAAGGGTTTTGGATAAACCATGTTAGTTATCTCAACACTACAAATAGATTCACAAGAATGAAGAAAAGAAGACATCCTAGGTGGAGATGAGGTAGGATCTTGATTATCCATAAGATCATCACTAAGAGGGAGAGCATTAAGGGAATTCATATCATTCTCCATGAATGCCTCATCACTAGAAGGAATCCCAAATGGAGGTAAAGCATCTATAATGTCTTCTTCTTTCTCAAAAATACATACATAAGAGGAGTGTGTTTTAGAAAAAGAGTCACCATCATGTATGAATATTTCATTCATTAATAAATCACCCTCTTGTATCAAAGCATCTTCACAAGGAGGGGATAAATCAATGTCTTTATCCAAGGATTCATCCAAAAATGTAGAATCATCCACAATGGCTTCATGATGAAGAGAGTAATCAACATCCAAATCCAAAGGTTCATCCCAAATAGGATGATTATCATCCCTATCAATAAAGCACATTGTAAAAGGTTTGGAAAATACTTGAAACAACTTGTAGAACATGATAACAAATAAAGATTTGCATAGAAAATAGATCTAGATATATCCCAATGCATTCAAATGAAATGTATGATGAAAAATGTAAATGTTTTTGTATTTTTAAAGAAATTTTGTGATTTTTATTTATTCATGTCGGGTTCACCAAAATGTAATATAAGAAATGTAACATTTGAAATAAGTTCATTTGAAATAAGTGGGGGAAAGATAAGATATTCCTCTTCTATCCCGGGATGCACAAATGAATGATCCAAATTGATTAACCCCAAGAGAGGGATCAATGCACAAATGAATCAACCATTTGGAAATGAGAGTAAGGAAGAAGATCTTAAATTCCTGTTTTATGGAAAGGAATGTGTGATAGATTTAGAAAGGTTGAAATAAATAGGAGAAAAGTACTAACCTTAAGATATGGTAGATCTGAAGAATGATTTTTTTTGAGGTCTATACTTTGTTTCTAGAAAATATAAGGTATTATCCAGAATAAAAACACAGAGATGAACAAAACCCAGAAATTGTTTTCCGATCTGACACTGTCTTGATAAAAATCTCGACCTTGACCCCAAAATGTCATCGTTGA
Source organism: Thuja plicata (assembly GCA_018584345.1). Lineage (NCBI taxonomy): Eukaryota > Viridiplantae > Streptophyta > Pinopsida > Cupressales > Cupressaceae > Thuja > Thuja plicata. The sequence continues at coordinate 992,804 of MU214600.1, read as the reverse complement.
CCCCAGAATCTTGACCTTGACCCCAAAATGTCACCCTTGACCTCAAAATATCAACCTTGACCCAAAAATTTCACCTTTGACCCAATAATATTGACCTTGACCTACACAAGTCTGATAGAAAATTTGTTCACGGATCCTGATAGTTTGCTAAAAAGGGTATCCAAATCTGAGTTCAAATCCATAGTCCCGAACCTGTACCTACAATAAAAAGAGATTTGTTTGTTGGGGGGGGGAGGGGTTTTCCTTTGTCAAACCCCAATTTTGGAATTAACCTTAATTTATAATTTAAATTGCATGAATGAAACAAATTAAACGAACAAATTCACCTTGCTTGTAGAAATCCTTGTGGCGGATTCGAATCCGTGAATCCACAAGTATGTATGCACAAAATGGGTGTAGTATGTAGAATTTAGAATGTGTAATGTCTCAAATCAATTTATTTTAAATCTTCAACACCAATCTTGAATGGATCTTGGAAGAGGAAGAGGCTTGGAGGAATGTGGATGGAGAAATCTTCAACAAGAGGGCTCCATAGAGCTTGAATCCTTCAATGGCTACCAATGGATCTCCTTGATGAATTGGATTCTTGAATGCTTGAATGCTTGAGACTAGATGATTTCTTCAATGTATTATTTCTTTCTTCAAGTTCCTTATGATTTCATGCTTCTTTCTTGATGATGGTTCATGTGTTTTTATAGTCTTAGAGAAAATGGGAGGAGAAAGCTTCATTTTATACAAATCTAGGGCACAATCTTCTAGAGAGGCTGACATAGGAGAATTAAATCCCAATTAGACATATAACCTTAGAAGTGAACCTATATTAAATATAATTTAGGAATCATCATTTCGGAACCCAAAACAATCGACCCGGAAGTGGGAATTAAACTTTTTCAAAGACCAACATCCGAAAACTGTGAGATCCTAAAATCTGGACCCTAGGTCAAGGTCAAAGTCAACCTTGAACTAGGTCAAGGGTGAGTTCAACCTTGACCTAGGTCAAGGGTGAGGTCAACCTTGACCCAGAAAGGTCAATTTTGACCTTGAGGTCAAAAATCTCAGTTTTTAGTTTTGGATGTCAGAAAGAGGCTGGAAAAGTGGAAAATGGGGAAAAATAGGGGAAAAAGCCAGATCCAAGTCAGAAACCCATTCAAGGTGCTTGAAATGACCCCAAAAAAATTACTCAAAAGGCTAAACTAGTCTACAATGGAAGTGCTTCCATTTTCGGACTATACAACTTGTATCAATATTGGTAGTTTGTCTAGAATGTTCACCTGTGCTCCATCGATTGTTATGTCATGTTCATCGGTTGTATCTTTTACAACAGTGACATCTTCATCCTTATTGATTTCTTTTCCTGGGTCATCGGTAATGTTGATGATATTTGTGTCTACAACGTTGTCATTTGTGGTATCATCCCATGTTTCATCTACCACATTTGCATCTTTGTTCCCTGTTGTATCATCTTCCTCTTTATCCAGCTCAATGGATGTATCATCTTTATTTTCCTTATCAACATCTTGTTGTTGAAGGTCTTTGTCGGGGCTGTCTTTCTCAACTGGCCTATTCATGATCTTGCACCATTTATTATGACTATCCTTTTCAAGTTCAATTAGCTTGCCTTCAAGAAATTTGTCTGCCCATAACTTCGGTGAGAATTCTTTCTTTTGTTTCTCCATCATTTCATGTATTTCTACCTTTGTTGATTCAGGCGGCATTAGAGAGACAAGTACTCTCTCTATGATTTCTTTCTCATTTGCCAAAGAAAATGTCCAACAGACAGATAATCTATCCAAGAGTTCCTATGGTACATAACTTCCTTCAAATTGCATGGGTACATATTTTAAGTTATACATCTTAGCTATCATGGCTTCTTCAATTTTATTTTGATCTTCCTGATTTCTTTTCCCCCATTTTCTAATATGTGGATCAGTAATAGATCTAGAATTTGCAATGTAAACAAAAATGTCATCAATGGTGTCAGATTTCTTTACCTTGACATTTTCTGCCTCTAAGGCTTCATCTCGCTCGGCATCCTCTATATCCTCTCAAGTTCTGATGAATTTCTACCCTTCTTATTTTGTCCTCTCTTTGATGCAGGTGCTTTTCTCTTATACCTCCTGAATTTTCCTTTCTTGAGAGGTGAAGGATTAGATTCTTTGGACATTTGGCTTCTAGTCCTTGAAGTAGCTATAGTTCTTGGTCTCTTTGATGGTGGAGGAGGTGATGAGTCTAACTTTGTTTCCTCTGAGTCAGTCTTTTATTCATCTTTACCAACAGACACCTATTCTTCAGTTTCCTCCTCTTGTTCTATCTCTTCATCTTGCTCAACTTCTTCCTCTTCTGCAGATAGAATCTTCTTGAGATTCTTTACCATTTTGTCCTTCTTTTTCACTATCTTTTTTACTACTAGGTCTGATTTAATTCTTGTCTTGGCCTCCTCATATGTGCCAAACCTTGGTTGCTTTTTGTCCAGTGGCTCATTGATTAAGGCATCAATTGCCTTTGTTGTAAGATCAATGTTGATCTCATATTCTAGTGGTTGCAACCATGTTGTTCTTTCTACCACAAGTTTGATGTAAGTATGATCTGTGTCGACCATGAAGCATATCTCATCCTTAAATTGCTCGATGAGTTTCTCAGGGATTCTTACCCTCTTTTACATTCAGTGTTTGAATACATTAAAGTATTCATCCATGATAGTTTCAAAATTATCTCCTAGAGCATCTATGTGCTCATTGATTTGTATGGTTACCGGCTTGGTGTTGTCCCATTTTACATCTCCAACAGATGGGAACTTTTCTTGAAAATAAAATAAAATACACATGATTAATGAACCAAACTTACATGTTTTTGACTTTGCATTCTTGATTGTCTTGAGATTTTCTTTCAACTGATTCAGGAGTAGCTTAGAAAAGTCTAACTATGTACCTTTCTTCACGATTTTGTAAGCTGTATCCACAACACCTAATGAAATACTATTTAATCTTCTAGCCTGGAAGAATTTGTAACCCAATACACATGCACTAGACTTAATTTCATCATCGACTATGGTTGTCACTTTGAGTCCACGCCCATCACATTTGGCTCCAGTCATCTTTTTGGTCTCTTCCTTCAGTGGATGCTTGAGCGCCTTTACTTTATCAGTTATGGGGTAACCAGTGACCGCATGGATGAAATCTCGAGTGATTTCCTTTGGTTCATCCAACCATAACTTGTTATTGTGCATTCTTCTTAGCACTAACTGAATCCAATCAGTTTTGAAGACCTTCAAAAACTTTAGGGCATTGGTAATCCCTTTTACCTCAATGTGTTTGTGTTCATCCTTAAGTGTTTCATCTTCATTACAAATATTCTGGTAAGCTTCTTCCATCTCTGACGTTCCAATATTTGCAATCTTGCAGTGTATGAAGGATCAAAAATCCTCAACCAGAAAAATCCTATCTAGTATGCATGAGAACACACCAGCGCCATCGAGTTGTGAGGCAACCTCTGGATGAATCTTATGTTTGGGTTCCTCACATGCATCATTTTTTATGAGTTTGAATTCATCCTTCTTAGCCTTCTTAGCTTTTACAGATTGTGATTGTGATGCCATTTTTAGAAATTAGGGCTTCTATGTAAATGCATAAAGAACAGAGTTATCGATCTATAGAACTTACTGTTGTGTTTTCACATATCTCTGAACTATTTTGGAGTGCTTGGTGGTTGAGTTGTGATCGCTCTGCAACTTGATTTCTTTTTGCTCAAAATCACCTTTGCTCACTCTACTCTAGGTGTCATGACAAATGACTCACTCCAATGCCCTATTTATAGTTGTTGCCCTAAAATGCATGTAATAAATTCTTACCAACTCATCGGTGTCTAAAGACTGAGTTTGTTGGTGAATTGTTTATTACCATCGGTGATGCTTATAATGTTTTTGAGAAGTCAAAGTTGACTTAGCCTTTACCAATAGGTTTGGGTAACACATGCAGTTTGTTCATGTGCTTGTTTACTGATATAGCTCGATCATGAAGGAGCAAGCAAGCAACATATAACTCAACATAACATCAGATAGAGCTTAAAAATAAGTAAACAATGCACCCTATTCTACTCATTTTTATTTTCTCTTTTAGATGGATGTGGGTGTGCTCTCTCAAACACAAACAAAATGCAATGGATCCCAATGCAAATGCAAGATTGTAAATAATGAAGGAATTCAAGAACAAGTATAAGGAACTAGTCTCAAATCCTTAAAAAGGATGATATTCTAAACTATGAAAATGATATGCAGGAATCCTTCAACCTATTGGGAGAAAGCTCAAACATGCAAACATTAGTGGGTTAGCACATATATCATTTCAAAACCATGTAAGAGATCAAGAAAACAACAAAGAATACCAAATAACATCAGATAGAGCTTAAAACAAGTAAACAAATGCACCCTATTCTTCTACTCATTTTTATTTTCTCTCTTAGATTGATGTGGGTGTGCTCTCTCAAACACACAAAAAGTGCAATGGATCCCAATGCAAGATTGTAAAACAAGAAGAAAGATTCAAGAGCTAGGAATCTTCTCCAAGATGATGAATCTAAGCTATGAAAATAAAGATGATATGCATATGTGATATATAAAATAAGATTCATTCACCAATTTAGAACCTAGCATGTGATTTCTATGTGAATTAAACAAGAAAACTATAAGCATGAAACTAGCTATGAAATTCTAAAGCAATTCTACCATGATAACAATGCAAATTGAGAGATGAAAATATGAGAGGAGAAGGCCTCTATTTATAAAGTTTTTGGAGAGAGGAAGAGGCTTGGATGAAGTGGCACCTATGTGGCATCCACATAAGGGCCACATGGGAGACACATGGACTTGAAAAGATGGCCAATTTTGAGTCAAAATTGGCATTAATATTGAGTAGCTCAATATTTCAAAAGAGGAGACAAAGTTGTAAGAGGGAATTAAAGAGGAATGGGT
>MU214600.1:946770-987788 GCA_018584345.1 Thuja plicata | reverse complement strand
TCAAAATTGGCATTAATATTGAGTAGCTCAATATTTCAAAAGAGGAGACAAAGTTGTAAGAGGGAATTAAAGAGGAATGGGTGCCCATTTTGGAGAGAATTTCCTCATGTGGGTGAGCATTCCATTATCCTTAAAAAGGTTAGGAATCACCCATTAAACATGGTTAGAGGATAGTTAGGTGTGGAAGCATACTTAGGAAATGAGGTGATGGGAGTAGGGTAGGTTTTAGGGTAGGATTAATAGGTTCCTAGCTAGGGTTTAGATTATAATCCAAATTGAATTCAAATAAATCATACTTTAGAAGAATTAGGAATATGGAGGATTTAACAAATATAAATTTATTAAAAGGGGATTTTGTGGAGGCAAATGTATTTAAAATGAAATACATTAGAATAGTGTTTAAACTATTGATAAATGAAACTATTTAATTGATTGAATTAAATAGTTAGAGGAATAAGAGGGAAAAATAATATTAATATTAATATTAATATTAATATTTTTTGACGTCTACAGTATACTGACTGGTTTTGGTATATATATTCCAAAAGACTTAGTTTACATATTTTCTTTACTCAACAAGTATAACCATGATGCATCTTTCTTATGCTAATTTGGAATTATTTCATAATATTATGGAACTGATGTAAAGTAACAACTTAGTGTTAATGTAGTTCCATACTTACTTGTTCTTCTTAGGTGGGGTTGGTGATGTCACTGGATCCATTGGATGGGGTGTCACCATTTGTATTTCTCATTCCAGCTTCATCATTACTTGAAGCTTTTCTCCACATCTTGTCTCTAGCCTTTCAGATATCTTCAATGGTGTTTCCATTGGGGTATGTGCTTGTCTCTATCATTCAGTCTCTGCAGTCCTTTTTGAGATGACCAACTTTATGACAGTGTAAGCATGCCATTCTGGGGTTAGTCCATCCTCTAGACTTTCTAGTCCATAGTCTTATATAGTTTGCAGTAATGTGACCATACCTTCCACATGTTGTACAATTTTTCCAATTATTGTAGTCCCATACATACTGATTACCGATTCTCTTCGGTTGATATGGAGTTTCTTGACCTTTTGGCTTCCATGCTTGCCTTTTCTTTTTCTAGCATTCAAGACTTATTCATCTTGCATGTAGGACAGTGTTTTTCTATGTAGGTTTCCTTCCTTGGCTGTTCTATCTTAGACTTAAATTCATATGCCTTATGTCCTTTCTTGTTACATTTATAACATAATCCTATGAATCAAGGTGTAGATTTAGCAATACCTTTCATTTTTCCTCTGCACACATTTGTTGTGTGACCTTGCTTTCCACAGTGTTTGTATGTAAGTTTTCTTGGTCTTGGATTTTCATAAACATTCTTTGGATTGGATTGATTTGATGATTCTCCATTTTTGGTAAAGCCTAGACCATTGTTTTTGTTGACTCTTCATTCTCCTTCCAGAAAATTATCCATTCTTTTATTGCTCTCTTCATCCTTTCTAATAACTTCATTATGCTATTGTTGAATTCTAACCTCATGCTTTAGTTTGTCATTTTCTTCTCTTAGTTCACCGATAATCTGTATTCTTTCAATGAGTTCAACATTCATTCTATTTGCTTCTTGACTCATGAGAATTATTTGATTTGTGAGCTCATGGTGATGCTCTGTATGTCTTTGAATTTCTAACTCCTTTTCTTGCAGTTTCTTTGTAATCTTCCTCCTGTCGTTAGTAGCTAGTGTTCTTTCTATTTCAACTTGTCTAGTAGAACTCATCATATCAATCATTCTAACCATTTGCGTCTCTTGATTGATTTGCAACATCTTTATTTGCTCTGTCAGATGTTGATTGATCTCCGTTAGATTTGTGACATTCTCTTCTAATGTATTTGATGTTTTGCATGCATTTGATCCTGAAGACTAAAAGAAAACTGGAATCTCTTCTTCTTGATAATCCTTTTCATTGCTTTGAGTTTTCATTCCTTTCCCCTCATCCAATAGCTCTCTCATCTTGATTCTAGCTTCTTTATATTGTTCATAGAATATCTTTATCTCAAGATTTTTATTCTCAATATTGTTATCAAGTTTGTACTTCTCCATTGTATGATCTTTTCTCTTAAGCCCTTAAGCTTTTCCAAGAAGAGACTTAGCTCTGATACCAATTGTTGGGTTTAATGGGAAGTAGTACTGAGAGGGGAGGGGTGAATTAGTACCTCTAAAACTTTTTCATGTTCTTTTAATCAATTAACCCTTGTAATTAATTGCATATCCATTCCATCTGACTGTACTATCTTTGTGAGAGTTATATCAATTCATAACATTATTAAGCATATGATTCATTCATAGAAGTGTTTATGAACATAATTGACACATAACACAAGATATGATATTGCAGAAAACTCCTGTTAGGAAGTAAAAACTGTGGTGGGGATGACACCCACAAAACTTCACTATCTGCAGAATGGAAGGGGCTGGTTAAGGCTTACAATTTTTTATCACTTCTGATGATCTACCATATTAGGAGCATCGATGGAGACCTGTTAAAGTCTACTCTTTTAAGATCTTTTAGAAACACTATTAAGTGTGCACTCGGTTAAGAGATTTGATATAGGACTATTAAATCCACTTTTCTTGAAAGGATTTCTTACACTTTTCTTCACTTGTTAGAATGATAGAAAATTACAAATTGACCTAGTAAGTGCAATCTCCTATTGCTGATACAGATCCTATGTAGTTCACATACAAAATAATATCACCTTAATTGTGATTGAATATTACCTCTGATTATCAGTTTCCTCTGTTCTTGGTTTAGCTAACCAAATTATTCTTTTTCTGCATTGGTTCTTGAAACTCTCAATTCAATCCATAAATGTGCTTGTTTTGTTTTTCTCTATCTTACACACACATTCTAATGAATGATTACATCATCTATTTATAGATGGATTGATTTCATCAAGTTGATCGTAAAAACAATGTTAACTCTAAGATCAGGTTTACAACTTGCACCTAGATCTCCTAGTCTATGTGCTTTAAATCAGTTAGACTGATTAAAACATTTACATTAATGTTTTTTGTCACTAAAGAAATGGATTTAAAAACAATTAAATATCATATAAATAGAATACCCTTGCTTTATCTGACATGGAAGTCAGATCCACTTTTTGCGGGCTGCAACTGATGTTCGGTCATACTTGATTGTCCTTCGGTTCTTACTGTCAGTTGCACTAAATTTGTTTCATCGGTCTGCATTGTAATTTTCATTTTGGGTTCCTCTATCAGGTTCCTCTTTGACTCTCTGTATTGTGATTTTTGGTTTACACACTTTGTTGTGTCATCGATTTTCTTTGTACTTAGTCATTTTCGGTGATCTGTCAATCTAGTCTTCAGTATTCCCTTTACTATCTTTCGATGCAAGCTTGCCAAAAGTGTTGTTTGAATACTAATGACAAATTAATGTCATCAGTTAAATAACTAGTGTGAAGAGCATGGAATATACATACATATTCTCCTTGAACACCACAATAGAATGGGATAGTAGAGTGAAGGAACATAACAATATTAGATGTTGCCAAAACTATGATGCTGGAAGGAAATGTATCACATGTTCATTGGAGAGAATTTTTTGGCACAATATATTCAAATTATTTTGTCTTTTGACCGCCTGGGTATTTGCAACTGCTTTAAAGTTGTTTGGAAGCTGCCATCTGGAAATTGTTGTCCTTGATCTTATTGATGCACAATATTTTATCTTTGTCTATTTTATTTAAGAAATAGGAAGCATTGTCACTTGTTATCTTCTACACATTATCACCCTCTCCTTGATCAACTGCATTATATCTATCCTTCCATGAAGTATACACCTCATAACTTGGCCAAGCAAAGCTGATGACTTCATTCTTCTTGCTGTTGATTTCATTCCAACTAACACTGGCTTTCTCAAATTCTTCTTTCCAAAATTAAAAGAATGACCTGGCTTTATTAATTATTTCTACAGTTTGGACAAATAGAAGTGTTCTTTCCAAAGTAATAACACTATTATTCCATGTTTCCAATGTCTCAGTCACCTGTCTCATCCATAATGGTTCATTTTTTATTTCACCATTCTTCTTAAACAAGTTAGGAACATCTCACAATGATCCTTTGAATATTCCTTCCTCAAAGTTTCCACCTTCCTCAGAATGATGCTCCTCTTGATGTCTAAGTCCATTAATAATTTAAAGCATTTATAAGTGCTAGTTAGCATGATATCAACATTATTTTCTTCTTTGGATGTAGAATAGAAGAATTTCAATTTTGCCCTCTTTCCCTTCCATTTATCCATTATTGGATCCCATTTATCCTTATCTGCATTGAATTCATCCATTATGCTGACAATCTTCTTTCCTTGCACATAAATGGCAGCAAGACTTAAGTCCCGAGTACATTGCATGAAAGTGGCATGTATTTTGTCTGCATACCTTTATTGTATCCATGCCTTTTCTTCTTTAAAATTTGCATAGTCTTCACCCCATTTCTTCCTTGATTGTTCCAACTTAGTCCTTTTAGCAATTAGTCTTTCCCTTTCCAATTCTAGGTCTGTCTATGTAGTGGGACTTGATGGCATGGGAGAAGGGAGATAAGTTATAATTGGACTGGATGAAGAGGGCTGATGTAGACCTTGTGTAATCATTCCTTGAGGAGAAAATTGAACTATTTGCTTAACTTCTAGGACAACAATCTTCTTATATTTTTCAAGAGATTTTATCACCTCATCATTATAAGCCTTCATCACTATCTCAAAATTTTCTCTCAGGATTTTGATCTATTCTTCTTGTTTTTTAACCACTTTCATGTTGAATTTTGCTGATTCCAAAGTGAGGCTAGCTACTTCTACTCCTAAAGTGTCTGCAACTCTTCTTACCATTAGACTACCTGCATGCTCACCTTGGTCATCTCCACCAGTTGTCTTATTGATCTTCTTTTTTATTTGCCACATAACCAGTGTTGCATGATCTTCACTGAATTTCACTCCCTTGGATGCTTGTTTTTCCTCTACCTTAGTAGCATGGACAGTTTTGGTTTCCTTTCTTACAACATCAAAAATAATAGCATCTACTATGTCCCATTCTAGAAGTATTAACACTCTTTTTTTGACCAACTCTCTTCCTTCTTCAAGAGTTATCTTCTCAAACTTGGATATCATTTCCTATTTTATTTCATTCTCAATTTCTTCTTTGCTCCTTGTAGGCTATTCCTCTTGCTTTTATTGACACCTATCTTTGAATTCATTGATGTGGACTCTCCATAAGAATTGCAAAAATTCTCTAGCTTTGAAAAAACTACCATCAGAAAGAAACTTGTCACTTTCCTATTGTGTCAAGGGGTCTAATTATTTCCCAGCATATTCTGCAACTGTTAAATCAATTTCAGCATGTTTTGGAGCTTCAGGCATTCTTTCTTATAGCTCTTGGGATATGATATATATTTTCCCAACATTTCCCATTTGTAACAATTTCTATGCTACAAACTGCTCATCTATATGCATTGGAGATTGGGAAGGAGAGTAGATGTTTTCATGTTGTTGTTGTTGTTCTCCTTCTACCCTTTGCCTTTTTGAGCATGGAAATGATTTAGTACTGGCATCTAGTGGCCTTTTCCCTTTTGGATCAATGGTCTTTTTAGATTTTGGTAGGATTGTACTATATCCTCTCCTTTGGTACACCACATACTTCCCTGGTGGGACATTCCTAATAGGAATTATCCTATTCAACATTGCTTTGGCCCTCTCTAGCTCTATTTGTAAAATGATATCCCTTTTCTGGTTTAATGCCTGCATGATGTCTTCAAACATCACCATTAGAGAATCCATCTTCTTAGCCCATGGTTGAAAGTCCTTCAAAGGGTCATACAACTTATCAAAATGTTGCACAAAATCAAGGCTTTTCTTATATGCTAGCCATTTTTCCTTTCTGATCTCTTGCTCTATCAAATCAAATTCATTTTGGATCACATCTTCAAGAAATTTGAACTGATGGTTCAAAACTAAGCATTTTGTCTTCTCCCAGAACATATCCTTGATAAATGCTTCAGGATCATCACATCTTGATATTGCAGTACTAAAATTATAAGGGTCCAAATAAGTCTACAAGTGTTTCCATCCTCCCTTTGTGATGATGAATTGATGGGCTACTATGATTTTGGGAAAAATGGTTCCTTTCCCTCTTCCTGTTAGTGCTTCTTCCTATAGGCCTCCAATCTGCCTTATTATTTTTTCTAATCCCATCTTAACAGGCACTCTGTAAGGCAATATATTTGGGACTCCTCTGATGCCATAAACTTTGAACACTGTTAATACTAGGTAAAGAATAACATCACCCCAATTATGTACTATATTAAGTTCTTGATTATATTCCTCTAGCCTCAAGAGTGTTAATAGTGACACATGAATTCTAGGATCATCACACAACAATAATGCCCTAAGTCTGGCAGAAAAACATCTATCAAATGTGATATAACTTTCTTCTTTGTTATCCCAAGACATATCTGCATTCCACAATTGCACTGGCATATCTTCATCAGCCTTGACTCTCATCAAGTTCATTTCTTTCTCAAAGTAATCTGCCCCCTTAAACAAAAACATGTGCATCAGCCTGGAGTATCATGCAAAAGGTTTGACAACTTTTTTGTTCTTGATGCCTATCAAACCCTCATGTATTAGGTCTATAATGTATGAAACAAAATAAAAAATTATTGCTAAATGAGGATGCAAGATCTGTACCATCATGAACATATAATGGATGAGAATCTCATTTTCTTCATCATCCCCATAGATTTGAAAAAGATCCCTATATACTCATCTAACTTTTGGAGTAAAGGAATCAAGTTTAAAGGGTTCTTTGGTGTTTGTCTCTACCATAATCAAGTCCCCAAATTTGTTAAAAAAATCCTTCAGTGGTTCAGCTCTAAGATAGCTCCTCTGAGCTTGATATATTTTTTTAAGCTGGCTGAATTCAATCTTCTCCATAGGGGTATCTTCATCATTCAACCTAAAAACTTCTCTAATTTCTTCTGCAGTCACACTGATCATGATGTGTCCATTTTTATCCCTGACCACTCTAGCTATGCTATCATATTTTTCAGCTACCTGCAAAAGCATGTCTATGTCCATAAAAAATCTAGGCACCACTAATTTTCCTACATCAAACTTCCATACATTACTATTTGGGGCACATGCATTTCTCTGGCTGAAAACTACCTTGAATAGGGCTAAACCAATCATACCAATCTTGGCATCTCTAACCCGTTTACCCAAATCATACAGACTTTCACCAATTTTCAAACATGGGGTTTTAGGGACTACCTCCTTAATCTTGGTTGAATCATTAGTTGACCTAGTCAACTGCTATAACAAGTCATCACATACATTTCTCTCCTTGTATTCTATTTTCCCTTTAAACTCTCTTTTGGGAGACATCTTGAATTTAGGGTTTTTAATGTCTAATAAGTTAACAATTTCAAGAATAAGATCTTCTTACTACAAACCTTAATATTCCTTCAAGTTTTTCAGAACTCAAAAACACTTGTATTAGAAAATTATCCATTTTGCAGATGGCTTGAAAATTAGAATGCGATCGTTGCAACTTTGCTCCGCTCCACAATTCTAATAATTATGCAAAATAAGACTTGAATGATCAATCAAATAATAATCCCATCATCTCTGAGCATTAAATTTTCACTACAGAGAAACACATGTTCACCATTATTTCATTTGAGTTTGAAATCTCGCGGCTAACGGTTCACAACTGTTACTTTAGCATTTTTGAAACATAACCTTCGATTCTGACAGCTTTCGTTTACATCAGACAGTCCACAACAAATCCTTTATAATGTTCATCTCATTAGACACGCATCACCATGACACGTTGCCTTGAAGACTATGTTTTGAACACTTTTGATCTAAGGCTTTACACCTACTGTTAGATCATTGCATACTTGATGACATCTTACCTTACTTTACATTGCCAGAGGGTCCCATCACTTTGGACACATGTCACAATGATGCGTTCCCTCAAAGATTAAACATCTAACACTTTATGTTCAAGTCTTAGCACTAGCCGTCTGATCATCATGATCTTTACTGCCTTTACTTCACTTTATAACCCGTGATTGTGATCTTGCAGAGACACATGGCGGCACTACACAATGCCTTAATGGTTAAATCCTTATTAATTTTAATTTGAGTCTTCATGCCAGCCGTTAGATCCTTTTTAACTTGTCTTTTCTTTAGTCAACCAACTGTCTACCAACCGCGGTCTTAACTCGTCTAGTGGGACACGCATCACAACAACACGTTCCCTCAAAGGTTAAAATCCTTTCACTTTGTGTTTGAAGCATAATGCCCACCGTCAGATCTTTTTGAAAATGTTGCTGCTTTATCTAATTCTTTATTGTAATGGTGGGCCTGCTATCTGCCTGGTGTCACAACGATGCTTTCTGTCAATTGTTAATTCACCAGCATCTTCATCGTAAGGCTTTGTGACCACTGTTAGATCAAATCTAGCTTTTCCTCTATTTAAATTTAGCTTTATGACCATGCTTGGACCCACTTGGACCTGCATCATCACAATGCATTCCCTTCAAGGTTAACTTCACATCATCTTTCATCTTAAGGCAAAGCACAGGCCATTAGATCAAAAAGCATCTATGATGATCTTCTGACTTTCATTTCAATTGTAGCCGGTCCCACCAGATACACGTGGCATCATGGCGAAATGCCTTGAAGCATAGATCTTGATCATCTTCATCTTATAGGAATGCGTGAATCGTTGGATCAAAAAGAACTTCCCCAACACATGATTTATTATGAATAAAGGACTTGCTAGCTTTCAGACTTAGGAAATATTAAAGCACTTAGAGATTTATGAACTATTGAACACGGCCCCATTTAATAAACACATGGGTAGACACATAACGTAATTGATGAAAAAGGTAACGCAGAATTAGAAACCGCTTTAACACTTAGGGTTTAAAACAATATTTCACACTTGAAGACTCAAAAATAAGGGTTTCAAATTTTACACCTAGCCATAACTTGAAGCTTGCAGACTAAGGACTCAATTGCTTGGAAATTTTTTTTAGTAGACCTAACACTTACTCCTCAAAATCAGGGGTGGGATATATTTTGATATCTTTATCCAATGCTCCCCCTAAGGCAATGATCGACCAATTAGGTAGATTTATCTTTGTTAACATCAGCCAAAGATCCAGTAGCATCTACTATCTCTCCCTGAATCAAAATATCACTTGTATCCTTAATTTTCCATATCTTTCCACTATTGTTATCTTCTTCTTTCTTGAAACAATTTTCAAAGTCATTCTTTAAATTTACAACTCTCTTGCCAATATTATTGCCATTCTTCTGTGTATTCATAGGAGGTGGTACTCTTCTGTGGTTTACTCCATTATACCTGCAAAACTTCACTATATGACCTGGATTGTTGTATTTGTAACATATAGGAGGTCTTCTATCCTGATTTACTTGCAACTTACAAAACTTTGTAATGTGTCCAATGTTATTACATCTATAACATGTAGGTTTCACAGTATATTCTCCTTTATTGTCTTGTCTATATCCAGATTGATTTAGTTTCCTACATTCTTCCTTCTTGTGCCCATATGCATTGCAATTAAAACAATAACCAGAAAAGGTTTTAAAAGGGGCATTACCTCTGCAGTCTCTTTTCATGTGTCCAAACTTGTTACAACCAAAGCATCTACCTCTAAAAGGTCTGATTTTCTCTTTAGGTTCTTCGAGAGTAGATTATTCTGCATCAATCTTCCCATCTGGTTTCTCTTCTTGATTCTTTGAGCATTCAGCTTCATTGAAGCCAATACTAGTCATATCACCTTTAGGTTTCTGTCTTTCTCTTTGTTCATCGATCAAATCACTACTAGAGTGAAGTTTCTCAATATGTCTCTTTGCTTCAACAAGTTCACCTTTTATAATCTGATTGTATTCCTCCAATTCTAGATACTTGTTTTTATATTGGTCATCCTCATTCTTCATTTGTTCCATCAGAACATTTACATTATTCAAAGCTTCTTCAATCTTTTCTTTAGCATCTTTCTCCTGTTGAATTTCTTTATCCATTCCTTTATTCTCAAGCTTCAGAGTGTCATTCTCTTTTTCAAGTTACTTTATCTGATCTGAAATGTCATTGTCTGAGTCTTCTTTTATATGAACCACAAGATCTTGTCTCTGACTTCTTGAAAGTTCAATTTTTTCTTTCAATCTCTTTATGAATCCATTTTCTTTCCTTAGATTGAATCTCAAGTCTTCATTCTCAGCTTTAACTTTATCAAGGCCTTCAAGTGTAGCTTCAAAGTTCTCTTATAAATTATCTGAATCCATTCTGATCTCCCTGAAGCTGTTAAGCTTTCTCTTCAAGGGCCAAAAGATCTGATACCAATTGTTAGGATTAGGTAATACTGAGGGGGGGGTGAATTAGTATTACAACACTTAAGATAAACTTTGAACCAATTCAACATAAACCATAAGCATACTAAAATTAAAGGAACATAAACAAATAACATAGTACTCATAACACCATTATTTTTTGTCGAGGAAACCCTGGCTAAGGGAAAACCCTGGTAGGGATGATAGACACAAACATGCACTAAAGTATAGTGTCCCTGTTAAGAGACCTAGTCCTATTAGGAGCTGAATATTACATAGTACAATTCCTTGTTAGAGGAATAAAAAACTTGTTAAAAGGTATACAACACCCTATTAGGGGCCACATGAGCATACAACTCTTACAATATACTTCTGTTACAAAGTGTTCTCAGTAATGAACAAAACAAGCATCAGCTATGCTTAGATAGTTCTTGTTATAGCTCTTCAATGGTCTCTGTCAACCTCTTCTCTGCTATTCACATCTCTTGAAATCATATCATATCTACCACATTTTTCTCTTCAAAATATCTTCATATATATATATATATATATATATATATATATATATATATATCTTTGCTAAGTCGGTTCTCAATACAAAATACATTTGATAAAGAAAATATCAAATACATAGTCGGCGCTCTTACATAATAAAAATATATATTAACAAAAAATATAGTCTATCTTAGCTTGCCAGGAGTCCACATCAGACTCCCCAAATCATCGCTTCAGTACAACAGCTCTGTATCATTGTTCTGCTACTGTCGTCTGTCTTTATTTCACTGTAACTCTCTGTAAACTTTACCAAAATGAAATTGATCTTAGATGAAGGTCATACATACTCCATGGTATCTCCATCTAATCTCTCTCATCATAAATCATTGATCTCGATCTTGGATACCCAAAATACCTCTGTATTTTTGTTTTGTACTTAGTCGATATCAGAATAGAATAACTAAAACTTAGCTCCAGATCAATCGATCAATATGCCAGATGTGCTGCCATAAATGAAAAACAAAAAGTGAATCATAACACCCATAATTGATCACTTTCCAACAAGTTTGTGATATTGTAGGTGGAATTCATTTTTCGTCACTGATGTCAACATATGTTTCTATGGAGGCAGAACAAATTAGTTATCATTGTTTCTTGATGACTGACATAAGTGTACGGGTATTGTACGATTGATTCAGAATGAGAAAATATGGTGATGTCTATAGGGATATGTTTTGATCTTATTTCTAAGGTCGCATAGCTTAATATTTCAGATTAAGTGAGTTACAAATGTTTTAGTGAAGACTGGGTACTGGACTGTGACAATGATCTTTGACAGAGTTAGTCTTTGTGTTTTGAGGATAACTTGCATGCAATATGGATTCATGATATGTGAGCTTGGGAAATGTCAGGAGACATGTTGAGGATGTTTTTTATTATTCTTGGGTCGCAGGGCTCTTGATGATGTCAGATGTGGCGTGTGTTATGGAGAATACCTATTTGGGGCCGAGTTCAGAGATGTAGCGTATATTGTGGAATGTGAGCGTGGATTATAGATCTTGGGTTATATTTTATGAATTGTAATTGATGTTTACTTGTTATAGGAACTATTTTTATCTTAGCAAGGGGTTAAGTAATTATTTGTGCATTGGGGAAGTCTTAATTGGCCGACCTATTTTCTTATTGTAAATCTATATAAAAGAAAGATTTTTTTCTTTCACGAGTGTGGAAAAACAATGAAGTGTTGAAGCTGTGAGCTTGATTGTGTGAAGTCTGTTGAATGTAGAGTAGATAATATGATTTAGAGACTTCATTGGAATTGATCAAGAAAAGATAGTTTCTATCAGACATTTCAATGGATTGTATATTTCTTATATACATGGGTATTCCAGACAGTAAGTCCTAAGGGTGGATTTAACCTTCTTTAGGCAGTGTGTCTGGGAAGTGAGCCTTCTGTTACTCTTTAATCCTAACAAGGTATGTCCTTTAATAGGGACTATGTATTATAATGCATTAATAAGCTCCTAATAGGGCCATGTCTTTTATTAGGGATACTATACTCTAAGTACATCATTTGTGGGTGCTAATTCCCACTAGGGTTTTACCTTTAATAGGGTTTCCTTGACAAAAAGGATTGTTTTATGGTGTTTCATTTACTATGTTATCATTTGATTAAAGTTTTGGTTTATAATTTTTTATGTTTAATAATCTGTCTCACAACTGATTCACCCCCCCCTCTCATTTGTGTTTGTGGAATATTATTCCTAAAACTTTTCACCTACCAACATTACACTATATCCTACTTGTGGTGGTTGTCTTCATCTTTGAAGAGTGTAAGGGTATATGAGTCTCCATCCTTCTCTATGACATATGTCTTCTTTCTTCCATCATGCTTAGCATTCATATCATATTGCCATGGTTTACCAAGGAGTACATGACAAACATACATAGGGATGATGTCACACAAGATTTTATCCTTATATCCTCCTATATGGAATTATACCCAACTTTTATTATTCACTAAAACTTTCTACCCTTTTTTTTAGCCAAGATACATTATATGGAGTGGCAGGAGGTAATCTTTTCAACTTTAACTTCTCTACCATTTCAACTGAACCAAATTGCTAGTACTACTCTAGAATCAATGATAACTTTATAAAATTTGCCTTGGAATTTGCATGTATTCATAAAGAGTGTATTTATTAATGGTTGTTCCTTCTCAGTGGGTACTTTGATCAAGGTTACTATCATTATCAAGGATTCTTAACTTTCTAGAACAACATTGTATGATGGAGAATTGACACTTTCATTTTTTTCACCTTGTGCAATATGATTTCTTCTTTCACCTTGAAATGATGTAGTAGGTTTTTCTTTATGGAATTCCCATGCTTTATGACCTGAAAAATTATTACACTTGTAACCTTTCCTATTGAATCCACTTGATCCTTCTCTTTGGCTTCCAAATTTGCCTCTAAAGTTTGATCTTCTTCCCCTAAAAATTCACCCTGAGTTTGAAGTTTGTTCTTGTGAATTACTTGTCTCTCCTTGAGACCTTTGGTATCATCCTCTACCTACAAAATTCCCTCTTCCTCTAAATTTTTTCTTCCCCCTACCTCTACTCTTCTTCTCTTTTTTCCTTAGCAACTTTCCTTCAGCCTTCAAGGCTAATTGATAGCATTCTTTTATGGTCCTTGGACATGTGAGACTCATTTTATCTTGTAGGGTGTAATCTAGCTCATTCAAATACCTTGCAACCTTATCAACATCTTCTTCCATGTGGTATAATATAATTCCAAGTTTATAAAACTCTTCCATGTAGGTCTTCACATCTATGTCATTTTGCTTCAGATTTTGCAACTTCCTATACAATTAAATGACATAGTCACTAGGTAGGAATTTGTCTTTCAATATTTCCACTATTCTATCCCAAGATGAAATCTTTGTCTTACCCTTCTTCTTTCTCTTTTTTTGTACATTATCCCACCATAGGGATGCATGTCCTTTCCAATTTCACTTGCATCCCCTTAGGTATCTCTTCAAAATCAAAGTATTTATCCATTTCTCCTATCCAATCTAGGAGTTCTTCTCCATTCAGACTCCTTGAATATACTAGGAGGTCCATCTTGACCTTAGAACTATAATTATTGACAATCTTTAGCAACCTCTCCAACCTCATCTCTTCAACGTATCTTTATTATTCATGTCCTTGTTGTGGTGTACTTTCTTCACCAACTTATTCTTCTTCTTGGTCACTCAAATTTGTTATGACCACTCCTCTTCTCTAATTAGTCTCAACTTTTGAGAGTCTTGCATCAAGGATTTCATTTAGTTCTCTCAATTTTGGGGCAAGAGAGTCTCTCACCTCTCTGACTATTCTCTCCAAATTTATCCTTGGAGTCACCTTGGCTTGAATTCAAATTCTTCTTGATTCTAATCTCTTATCTTTACCAACTAATCTCTCCTATTCTTTGATACCAATTGATGCAGAGGAAGAACATACACTAGAATTTCAACATATAATGAAAATGGGTTACTCTCCATTCTCCTAGGCACTCTTAGGTACACTCCTAGGACCACTAGACTTGAAGGAAACCACAAAACGTCTAGAATTAGTCCCTAGATAATTAGGCACCCAAACTTTTCACCGAGGCTCCATTTTGAAGACAAAGGTGCCGACTGTCGTCCAAACTATCACAGCCTGTCCTTTTAGGATACTCATTAATATATTTGTTTCTCTTACACAATGGGGCTTACACACAAGTTCTTTTTACCTATAGGACCCTTCTACACCTTTTTATCACAAAACTCAAGGCAAGTCACTCGTATGGATTTTGACATGGATGTTCTTCAACATTGTTGTCTTCATAATCTGTCCTTTTAGAAAAATCAATAACATGCTTGTGTTATTCCTTCAAAACTTGACATCCAACCTTGTTTATTGGATGCATAGGGTCCCCACGCATCTCTCTATCACCAAAAAAAGTTGAATTAGCCTTTAATCATTTACAAGGGTATAGATTCAATTTTGTTGTCCTTAAATGTTTGATACATGGATATATTAGACCCTTGAACCTTCACCACACGTGTGAACCTTCTCTTGGAGATCCTAAAACTTGGGAAATGGTAGAGAACATTCCCACTCATTTTGTTTTATGAATTTTCATTGTGGGAAAAGCCAAATATGCAATATTTATTACCACCGGTTACCCTAGGTAGGGTTTTGACCAGTGTGAGAGGAAATTATAATAACTTGCTTGATACTCAATGGATTTGACTGAAACCAAACCAAAATTAAATTAGATTAAAATCAGTTTCATTTCCAAGTGATCTCAGATCATTTGATGTACCGTACAATCCATACGAAGTGTCAGAACAAGACTGTCACAAAAAATACAAAAATAATCCCCAATTTGATTTAAACTTCATTCAAAAAATCCAACAACCCCTTGGGTCATGTATAAAACGTTTATTTATGCTTTTAAAAGTAGTTCACAATTTCCAATTGACCCCAAACTGAATTTTTCTTTTGAAAAGTTGTCATTATAAGGCAAAAAATTGGCATGGCAACTTTGACAACAATTGAGCAAATTTTACATATTTTATCCAAATGGCCCCAAACTTTCACAAAGCACTCCAAATGATCATTAATAGTCCAAAATGACCTTATTTACATGAAAAAATAGAAAACAAGACAAAAACTCAGATTTGAGCATGAGGGTGCTCCTGCACTGCATCCCTAAACAACATTGAGGATATTAGAAGAACAAAAAGTCACAATTTCATCCTTTTGTATTCAAAATTTTAATTTTTGGAGAACTATTTGCCTTGGAAACAAGGGTTCTCAATCATTTCCATGAGTGTGGTCTTCTAACCTATCTCCTTGGACTCATTCTTGAGGCACATGACAAATATGAGAAGAATAAGTGGTTTAACAAAAATGACATTTTTGGACAAATAAACATTATAATTTATGAGGGATATATTCATAACATAGAGCATATTGAGTTCCCTTTCACTACTTGGGCTATCATCTAGATGTTGTTTAAAGATCTTGAATCTTTACCTAATCATGATGTTCCCTTCACTAAGGTGCCTACAATCCCAACTTTTGTAGACACATCCTCAAAAACTAATTACTTGTTGTACAATGCTCCTTCATATAATTTTTTTTTCCATAGTTGAGGATACTTCATCTATTATTGCTACTTTTGAGTTTAGTGATGCTTCTTTGACAACTTACGATGGTTCAATTTACAACATTATTTTCACCATCTTCTTGATATAACTCATTAGGACACATTTCTACTAGATATTACATATTTATTTCTAGAGACACACAATATAAACTTGGAGGAAACTATTGAGGACATTCATCTCCTCTTTCATAAAAGCTCCTATGGAGTTTCATTATCTTCTGATGTTATGAATGCAACTTCATACCCTCTTATTCTCTCTTAGCCTATTTTATTTCTATCATGGCAATACTAGATTCTCATTGTTCCAACTATAACCAAACATCCATGGTTAATAACTAAATCTTCTATGTTTCCTAATTCATCCTATCACCATTTGTCACACTTTGGCATTGGCTTTGAATTGGCTTGGAGATTATTGAGAAACATTTCGAGGGATCATCATTATATTTGAGCTATGATTTACATTGGTCTTCATCATATTCTATATTTTTATCTCCATCATTGTGTCCTAAAATACTCGATTTGAGTTTAGTACATTACAACATCGACATGAAGACACTCGAGAAAATTTTAGAGGCTTTATTTATCTTAAGTTTTCTTTCCTCATATTCCTTTCAAAAGTGGGAAGATAAGTTGCATATGTTTGTGGTACTATTTCTTCCCAAGGGGAGGAATGTTGTTTGTCAAGAATGGATTCACTTAAACATTCATTGTCAGGCATCTACTATTAGTATAGGATATTATACATTGAAGGGGTGTTGCATTGTATCACTCCATACCTCATATGGGAAGGATTTTTCCTTGCATTAGGTTTTGTATTTCTAATATTTTACCCTCATTTAGGAGGGATTTTTTTCCCACAAAGTTTTTTCCTCTTCCTTTTGAGCACATTATACTTGTTTACCTTATTAGGTTTTGATGTTGGGACCCACTTTTTGCCTAATGTAAACTAGGCTCAAGGGTGGATATTGGTTTGTGTTAATCCTGCTTAGGTGTCTTGGTAGGTTGGAAATATCACCTATATATGTACCTCTCTCTCTTATATGCTTATATCCTTACTAATGCATCGATCTTCCTTTTTGTTTTACATTTTTTTCTCTCATTTGTTGTTTATACAAGTCTCTAGTGTTCTTAGCAATTCTCACAATAACTAGAGTATACATGGCATATTTTAGCATAATACTTGGCAAATAACTTAGCCAAGTTGATTTTATATACATACATTCCTAGGAGCTAACCCCGAGTCTCATATTACCCATCCATTGTCCTCTATTATTTTCATAATTATTGAAGTAACTCCTAGATTTTCAAATTCAAACTTAAAATTGGGTTCTTGTGAAATCCCTCTTACTCAATGTGATAACTTTATTGAAGGTTAAGAAAACGTTAGCTTGCATGCTAGCATGTTTTATCTAAGGAAAAATACTAACTCATTTGAAATCTTGAAAGTGAGATAAAATATAGAGATCGGGAGATCTTCATTATTTATTGCATCATCACAAGTACTTGCCAACAACATGGTACCAACACTTTTTGAATATTAGATGACTTCTTGTCTTTATTATTTATTTTGATAATTGAATTCCAGTCTATCCAGGGGTTTGAACATGGGATAATATATTTGATTAGAAATCCCCCAAAAGAAATTATCACTTCATTGTTCAGGCTATATATAAGAAGGTGAGTAGATTTTGTGCAACTAAATCAACAAAGTTCATAGTTCTAGATCAAGACTAAATTTTGCGCAAGGTCAATTTTGTACTTGTGAGGATCAATTTTGTAGTCACGAAAGTGGCCTAGAATAAAATAATTTAAAGTGATTATTTTCTCAAGCACCTTATAAGCCTCATTTTTGAAATATTAAAAAATCATTTGATAGTATCTATTAGAAGAAAATCAATTTTAAACCTAGTGGTAAGCACACATTAATAGTCCTTTTGGAAAGTGATAAAATAAGATTTGAACTTGGTACCACCTATTTCCAAGAACATAGCTCTAGCAATCCTTCTATCACCTCATCCACACATAGAAGATATAAATAGACTTCCAAATGGAAAAAAAGTATCACTATCAAATTGGTACACAAGTAGTTAATAGACAACGTACTTGAAAAGTTAAGAAATATTACAAACTACTTTTTGAAGTGGTGAAGAACTATGTAGCTATAATGAAAATGTAAGAACAAATGAGATCAATAAATATGGGATATGCGGTAATAATTAAAACTATAACTTTTAGAGAAATTTTTTTACATTTTTAATAGCCACAACTTGTGAATTATATAGAATGGTAGCAATAAAAAAGATGGTGATAAACTATTGATCCCATACTTCTATCAAAAGGAACACCGTGGATATCAAAAGTGGTCCTATAAATTTTCTAATGGACAATAAATAAAAAAAATAAAAAATAATATATATATATATATATATATATATATATATATATATATTATAACATGTTAATGTTCTTTACAAAAAGTTCTGATAAGCTATTGGAATGAAAATAAAGAAATAAGCCACAATGGAGGTAGGATTCATTATTGCTATTTTGATTTCTCATGAGTGATCCCTTGCCTATTTTGTAACATCTTCCTCTACCTCATCTACCAACTGAATGTAATGACACATCTGAGTCCACATTATGAGAGCTTTGTACAGAAGAGGACACAATTTCATGAAACTCCACATTTGAGTAGCGTTGTGTTTGGAATTGACTTGCTTCCTTTAATTCTAACACCACCGCATTCATTGTAGGCCTATTCTTAGAACAAGGTGAAGTACAAACCATTGCCAAATTTGCCACTTTCAACAATTCATTTTTATTATAATTTTCAAGTAAATGAGGATCTGCAATGTTCTCTATGTCATTGTTTAATAGGGATGCCTTTACCTGACATAAACAATAGCTTATAATTTAGTATCAATTTTTAAGATTAAATATTTGAATTTTCAAAGTCCATAACTATTTTAAAATAATCATAAAATATTCTATCTTTAACTTGAAATTTTAAAAAAGAAAATAAAAAGAAAAAGAAAAACTCTTTATAATTACCCAATTAGTGATTTGTATATGTTCACTATTAGATGTCGAGTCATCTACAAAGTGACGATGTTTTCCACTAATAATCTCCATCAAAACAATCCCAAAGCTATAAACATCACTTTTTTCTGTCAATCGATTTGTAGTATAATATCTGTTAAAAAAACCAAACAATAAACCTATGTTTATCATATTAAGAAAATTAAAAAGATAGCAACCATTTTAAAAGAAATTTAAATACTTTCTATCTAGATTGTTAAGATAATAATTAGCTATCGTGAAGGAAATCCTCAAACTCTTCTTTTAATGATTCAAAAGCATAAATACTCTCTTGCAGAAAGCATTTAACCTCTTATATTATATGTCAAAGGCATAAGTGGTTTGATCAAATTACTTTGGTATAAGATTTAGGGAATCTAGCAGCTCAACACCTTATCGGAAAAGCATTACAGATATTACAAATAGACTCATATACTAAGATTATGCATCATATACTAAGATTATGCATTGATAATGCAGTTATGCGAGACATTTTCCTTGTTTTAAGGGTAACTGGGCGTGAGATAAACAAAGCAGGGGCAGGGTTCTCTACATCATACTTGGATTTGGTGGATTGTAAGAGTTGAGGGATTAAAAGTTCTTAAGTAATTCAGATATATAATTGAATTGAGATTAATAAAGAAAAGAAAAGCATATTTACTCTGGATCTAGATATCCAGCGGTACCCTTGACAAGGGTAGATACGTGTGTAGCTCCATCCAATGGCCCCATCCTTGACAACCCAAAATCTGCTATTTTTGCTTCCATTTGGTCATTCAACAAGATGTTAGAGCTCTTTACATCTCTGTGAATAATGCTTGGTTTGCACCCTACATGCAGATACTCCAATCCTGCTAAAAGATAAGCAATAGTTAGAGCCCACGATAGCTTTTTAGTTTTCTTTCCCATTCTAGAGTTTATTTCTTTCTAACCTTGTGCAGCATCTAATGCAATGTTGAGTCTTCTTTCCCAGTCTAGAGTATTTCTTGAAGAAGTTTGATCTGAAATCAAGCAACGCAGACTTTTGATTAAGGAACCAGATAACATTCCTCCAAAAGTCATAGAATTGAGTATTGATGCGAAGCATACCATCAAGAAAATGTCGGAGATCTCTATTAGACATGTATTCATATATAAGAACCAAATTTTGTTCCTCTTTGCAGTAACCCATGAATTTCACTAGATTCTTGTGATGTAATTTGGAGAAAATCTCCACCTGCAACGGTCAAAGAAATTTACAGAGACTCGTAAGTTGGAGTTTGAAGAAAAGATCTCCCTGCAGAAGCAATTGTTCCTAGTTTCAATCATACTGATCAAAGACATTAAAGATTTTACTTTTAGCTATTATTGGATTTGATTGTATGAATGTTTCAATCATACTTTGTGATCTAAAATATTGATGTTAAAAATAATTCACATAATTAAATCTAAAATAATAAAATTGAGTAAATTGAGTAAATCTATTCATATTAATTGACATTAAAGAATCTATGATTCAACTGTGTAGGATTCAATTATGTAGTTTCCTGGTCAAACTCATTGACCCATATCTCCTATCTATCAATTGATGAGCTAAAGGGGCTCTATAATTAGTTGTTCACAAGGAACAACACTTGCTGAGGGTTTTGCTAATGGGGTTGCAAGTTAAGTGTGTATAAACTTGGAGGAAACTTTATGGTTAAGCACACTTGAGTTGTAGTAGCACTTTGATAGGGACCTCCTCGGAAGACTCAATATTTCACCTCTTTGAGCATCACCTAGATGCAATGAGTACTAAGTGAGCCATTCATTTTCATGAGAGATGGGTTCTTGTGAACCTCTACATGTGAAATACGGATCAAATTTATTGACTCAGAAATTATACAATTGAATCCTAATAGCAATATTATAACTTAACTTTATGTGAAAAATATCTTACTTATCAAATTAATAGTGCTAGAGACTAAAAGTCTCTAAGTTTAAAATTTAAAATGGGTATGAATGAGTCCTTGGTTATACCTCTGTGGAAAACTCTCTGGCACCCTGACGTGATTTGTCAGACAAGATTTTGACGGCCACATCCTTGTGTTGAATACAACCTAGAAAAACAGATCCATATCCTCCTTTTCCAATCTCCGTCTGAAAGTTGCTAGTCATAACTCTTACCTCTTCGTAACTGAATGATCGACATCCATCAAATTTGTCAAGATCTAAATGCCCTGTTTCAGTTTTCCCTGCATTTCGTCCCAAGGGACTATTCCCTTTTATCAAAATGAAGACCCAAAAGTAGAGAGCAAATGTTAAAGGGGAAAATGATTTAAGGTGACTTACCTTTTTGAATTTTTCTGCTTGATTTAAGTTTGATGAAGATTAATATTGCAGTAATGAGTATAAGTGCTGCAACCCCTGCTACTATTAACCCAACAACTAGTGTTTTTCTAGTGTGTCTTTTTTGGGTATCCTTGCAAATGCCTACTTGGCAAAGTTTTTCATTGCCATAAACACTGCAAAATTTAACAGAAATATTAAACATATGAATCTTATCATACGGACAACATGATTACTGATTGATTTACAAATTAAGAAAAGAAACTTGCCTCAGAATGAGTTTTCCACGTTGCTTTTTCTCGGAGAGACCCATTGGCACTGATCCGTTTAAGTCATTGTCTGCCAAATTCCTGTATCTCAAAATGAAAATTTCTCACATACTGTACATTGTATGACTAATATAGCATAAGCTAGAAACACCCAGATGCATTTGTTGCGACTCACAGTTGCTTAAGATGGGAGAGAGTAGCCAGAGCCTCTGGTATTGAACCACTCAAATTATTTCTTGCCAAGTCCCTGCAATCAGGAATAAGATTACAGTTTTTGGTTATATTGAAAGCTGGGTTTAAACAGCACACACTAAGCAAGCATACGGTTTCATTTGGCCCCCCTTCAATGCTGTTTCCATTCAGAGAAAACTTCTACTCTGTTTCTGTTCGGAGATGACTACACAGCAGAAACGTTACTGAAAGCTGGGTCCACATGAAACAGTACACACTACGTATATGACATAGAAAAAGTATATCTATGAACAATCGCAAGTCATCTTTGAAAAGAAGGAATTGAAAGTCAAGCCCACATGAAATATCACACGCTAAGTCAAATGTTTAAGCCTGGCCTTATATTGACTTTGAACAAGCTAAAAATTGTAAAAAAGAATGTGGGTGGTAAGAATTTGTTACTGACAACTTAACAAGAGCAGAGAGATTGGCGAAGCTTGCAGGTATGGTGCCATTCAGATGCTTGTTGGATAGTGTCCTGTACATTAAATTTCTTCATCATTAATTGAAATTTGATATTAGTCTAGAGAAGCATGTGCATAAAGAATAAACTACACCGTGTTCAAAATAAAGATGAAAAATATAAAAAAAAATTAACTCCATCAAAATTTGGATAACAAAAAAACCAAACTAAATTTACCTACATATTTAATTTTAATAAGTTCAAAATTAAATTGGAAATTGGAAAAATCTAAACAATACATAACCAAATCAAGATACTAATTGGTCCCTCGGAAGACTTTGGTATCACATAAACATCATTAACGCCATTAAATGAAGGTAAATGTTTACACTGTAATAATCCTTGGTGAGGAATCTTGATTGCATTCGACCCAATCCCAACTATAATTCTGTGGAAAACAGGGATCACCCATCCACTCTCTCTCCAGATTGAAGTGCCTCACAACATCAGCAAGTGCATTCACTATAAAATTGATAAATGTTTTAGTATGCCATTCAATTTTCTTTAAAGAAAAACCACCATATAAGAATTTAAAACAATACAAACCATCTTCAGTTTTAGTTCCGTTATTGAGTAGCCTTCTATACTGATAGATATCCAATGCATTGATAATGGCACCCCTGCTGGATTGATTGGTAGGATCGAGAGAAAATTCGACATTTTCCAAGATATCAACTTTGATGGGTCCATACTTGACAACAATCGCATCGAGGTAGGCATCTAATGTCACATTAGACCATGAATATCCATTTATACTTATATTGAACTCCCTTATTTCATTGACTTCAAGTTCCTCTACTTCAGCAAAGCACATCACAAAATAGTATTCCCCAGTCTCTTGAACACTCCAATTCCATCTGATATTTCCCACGCTCTTGTTGGCGCTCACCAAGGCGGTTTCTAACACAGCTGATGGTATTTGGAACTCCTCTGTTGAACGAATGAAATTTATGGTATTACTATAAACTGTATCTTTTATTTCTCCGTTTACCCATAGCCTATCAAATTCATCATCTGGATATCTGCACAAAACCACTTTGAAGTCAATAGCTATTTATTTATTAAACTGTGTGGAAACCTTATTAACATACATATATATATATTTGCATCAATGTTTTGGATCACATTCTATGATCCATCATTTTATTCTCCTTATGTACTCTTTCATCCAAATGATGGAATACAGAGTATAATCTAAAAGGGTGATGCAAAAACTATCACACAATCAAATTAAAAAACAATAACATGAATAAGTTGATCTCAACCTCTTAGACATGATATTTATGTTAGTTAAAAATGTTTTCATTCATATAATAATTAAAAAATATATAACTATTAATTTAAAATTGAATTTAAATGTTGCAAATAGAAACTCAAAATTTTAATCAATAAATCTTTGTCCCTCTGGACAAGATATTTATGTATGTTAATAAGGTCTCCACACAGTTTAATATATAAATAGCTATTGACTTCAAAATAATCCACAAACAATAACATGAACAATATGGATTCTGAAAATCTAATATCATTAATTGAGATTAATTGATTAAAACATTGAGTTTTCATTCTGAAGACCCAAATTCAACTTTGAAGACAATAGTTCACATATCTCTCACATATGAAAACACACAAACCTCCTTAAACAACATAAATATCATGTCCTTAAGATTGAAATTAATTAAGATACAATATCAACACATAATATTAATGTGAACAATTCAAACCCACAAGTATAATAGATCAATTAAGATACAATATCTAAATTAATTTATTTTTATTTAATTTTAAAGATGAAAAGTGTCTGATTCTCCTTATATTTAAACGTTGATCATATGCTAATATACCTAGTTGATTTCCACTCAAAACAAAGGGAAAAAAAAAAAAGAAAAAATAGTAAAAATTATAGAGAAAGAAACTACCTTATAGAGGATTTTGACAATTTTCCATAATCTCTGTGCACTGTGCTGATTAAAGAGAGATGTTGACCTACAACCTCATACATAGCTGGCATGAGCAGGCGAAATTCCAAGGTTGAAATGAAAGGAACATCATCCGTAATGCGACCAAAACACACATTAATTGAGGGACCCCTGGCCATGGTGTTTATCCCTTTGCAAATGAGCTCGCTACTATTCTCTATCACAACGGTTGCCCAAAAATTAGCGTCAACCAGCAATTCAAACTGTGGTTGTGAGTCACGGCCATCATAGTTACCATATAAGAAAGAGGCACGAATTAAGTATTTTCTTCCCAGCACAGCAGGTAAATTGTAGCAGTTTCGCTTGCCTTGAGGAAAACTGCGAAGATGTTTCAATGGCTGTTCCACCTCTGACTGATCACTCAGAATGCCTCTTTTTTCACCTGTGTTAATGTACTCGTCATCAGAGGTCCAGCTAATGCCACGTGGATCGTTATATCCCCCTTCTGCTCCACAATCCAGGCTAATGAATCCTGCAAATATATAACATCTAACATGTAATGAATATAACATCTAATCCTCCACATATATGGAAAAATTGTAGTGAATATCTTACGGAAGCGGCTAAACTCCAAACAAAACGGCACTCTGTACGGATTTTGAACTCTATAAAACACAACGACTTTTTCTGAATTTTTTGCCGTTGAATCTTCATGATCTGTTTTCTTATTGTTGGAATGCAAAGCTTCTGAAAATGACTGTTTGTTAGTTTTTGCTTGACATTTTAGATCAAACTATTATCAAGAATAGATTGATAATAAGAATTTTTTTGTCAACGTTTCTGTTCTTGTGTTGGCAATCTATTCCTGATAGATCATGGAGTTTGATGTAACGCCAAAAAAAACAAAAAATACATAGAATCATTTACACAAATTTTGCATTCCAATATTATAGACTGTAGAAACCATATATATGTGATTTTTGTTAAACCACATAAAATCACAAAAAAAAACATGTATTTTACAAATGTCAAAGTTTTTTTTCAGTGCCATTTATCTAGAATTTAACCGCCGCCATATCTCACCTGGTTGTGCATGCAGAACGCTGCATATTGAAAAAGCCAACAAAAGATAGAAGGTAACTGTCTTTAAAATTGCTCTGTCCATTCCAATTACAAACGGACTGCTATCCAACAGAGTAATCTGTGATCGATTTTCAATGTTTGAATTTGAGAAAGTGAAAAAAAAATGAGAGCAGATTATTGACTATCGAGCTGAAACGACTGGTTAGTATTTTGAGGAAGAAGAAAATCAAACAGGGCTGACAATATCCTAAATTGTCAAACAGGGAACACAGACTTACCTTTCAAACAGGGCTGAAAATATCCTAAATTGTCAAACAGGGAACACAGACTTACCTTTCAAACAGGGCTGACAATATCCTAAATTGTCAAACAGGGAACACAGACTTACCTTTCAAACACGGTCTGACAATGGGTATGAAATTTACATGATATACATCTACAAGGAAATAGATAATAAAGTTGGAATAATGAAAAGGTGGGTAATGTTGTGTTCTAGGTATTTATATGGTGTGAGTTTAATTTCAATTAATAAAAATGTTTAGTTTTAATAGAGAGATATGTTAAAATTGTTATCCTTAGAATTTTTTTTTCTTGAAATATCCTTAAATTTAATGACTTTGGAAATTCAATTATTTTGAATTAAGTTGATTACTATTATTAGTCTTTCTCAAATTAGTTCACATAATTTTGATTTTTGGTTAGTTAACCAATTAAATAAAAAATATTAATTTTAATTTAAATTTTGATAAATATATTCTAATTTTTTTATATTAAATATAGAGAGATCAAAAAGAGAATACAACCATCGAGAGTCTGTCGGGAGGCAAAGCCTCACATCAAAACAGTAGAAGTACTACTACAAAGAGGTAAGCTCAAATACATCGAGAGTCAAAAATAGGGTACAAAAGAGCTAGAGCAGAATATCAAGGTGAAAGTCCACCCATGCGGTCCAACCAAGAGGGCCCTCCATCTAGACAATATTCTTCTGTTTCTGAATCTGGGACAACATAAGAATCTGCTCTTGTTTGGTGTTGTGGTTCTTTCTGATAGCCCGGTTCAACTTCCGGCAAGTATGCTTGAACACCCGCAAATTGTCCAGAGTCCTCCACTGGAACCCATATTTGAGCTCGTAGAAGAAAAAAGTAGCCTGTCCATCCTCAAGGAACCTTCGAAATTTATCCTTCTCAATAATCATAGTAGCTTGAACCTGCAAGAAGATTTTAAAATGGGTGAGTTTATGAAAAAACTCAGTAAGAACCCTTGGCTTACCTTGGTACTTTTCCTCATTCATGCACTTCCAAATCTGCCATAGAATGTTAGAAGACAACATATTCTAGAAAAAGTTAGCATCCTTACTAAGCCCTTTAATGTGACCCGTAACAATTTAAATAATAGTCACACTAAAGGGATAGTAAATACCAAAAAAATTCCAAATTTCTTTAGCAAATAGGCAGTCAAATATGATATGTCTACCAGTATATCAGTATGCTGATAGTTTCTTTTAATAGGAAGTCTATCAATTAACAAAAGCCATTTAAAGCATTGGATCTTGGGCTCAACAGGACTTTTCCAAATATAATTCAGCATTTTTTTCCACATTTTAACATCAAAAGAACAGTACCAAAATCTATTCAAATGAGTAATAATATCCTCATTATGATCAATGATTTTGTAAATGTTTTTAGCTTTAAATTGGACTAAGATAGTACCATCAGGCCATTTACATTTAAGAAATCTATGAGAATCTACATGGCAAGCCGAAGGGAGGTCTTTAGAGGCTTCCACAATTAAGTTATAAGTCTTCTTTTGAGACTGAGGTAAGTTAAAGTTACTCTTCAGCTCATCCCAATAAATAAGCATATCATGTTCAAAAATATCAGCAAATTGAGTGATACCAGCTCTAGCCCAAGACTTGGTCGAGCAACCCTAGTAGAGGGCTAAGGGTTTATTGTTCATGCTCAAGTTCCACCAAATGGACCTTTCACCATGAAGTTGATTATCACTATAAAATTCCTTATTGGTGATAAACTTTTGGACATGGTCCCATGCACGCCAGATAGACTTAAAGACAGCAGAACCTTGAATCATAACCGGAAACTTACCAAAAATAAGGCCACAAAATGCGAGGTTCTTCCAAGACTTAGCCTCCTTGGGAAAACCTCTCTCAATGTTATGTCTAACAAGCACTTTCCAAGGAGAATCACCTTCCAATGACTGAAAGATTCATTTAGCAGAAAGAGCAATACCTTGAAGCTTGAGATATTTTAACCCCAGTCCACCCAGGGACTTATCAGTGTGACACCACTCCCAATTCACAGCATGAAACTTTTTCTTTCCCTTGCCATCAGACCAGAGAAAATGCCTGATAGCCTTTTGAATTTCAAGAATTTGGTAATTGCTAAACAGCCAGGCAGAAGAGTAGTAAATGTTGTATGAGGATAAAATTTTTTGACGGACTTGAATTCTGCCAGCAAGGGATAAGGATCTATTGTACCATTTATTAAGCCTATTATCAATCTTGGTCCTAACCCAAACCCACATGTCCTTAATAGAAGGATCTATAGAGTAAGGAATACCAAGATACTTAACAATATTCTTGGGACCTCCTCATTGTAAATTATGCTGAAGAAACCAATAAGGAGGCTGATCATCCCAACCCAAACAGATAGACTTAGCCTGGGAGACCCTAGCACCAGAGATAAAACAAAATAAATCCAACTTAACTTGAAGATTCTTGAAGTTAATTTCAGAGAGCTCAAGAAAGATAGCAGTGTCATCAGCAAAATGACTATTAATAAGCTCATCATTATTGGGAAGATATAATCCCCTAACTTCCGGAGACAAGGTAGTATCTCTCAGAATATAGAATAAAGGTTCAGCCGTAATGACAAAGAGAGCAGGAGCCAAAGGACAGCCTTGCCGGAAGGACCTACTAAGAGGGAAAGGATCTGAAATAGAACCGTTAATCTCAACCTGGGCACAGGCATCATTGAGCAAAGTTTGAACAACATTACAAAAATATGGCGGAAAGCCAAAAGACTGCAGCATCATAATGATAAATTTCCATTCAACCCTATCAAAAGCTTTCTCAAAATCAAGGAGGAGTAAAGCAACGTTCTGATGAGAACATTTGGCCCAATCCATGGCTTCCCAAGCAGTAATGAGGTTTTCTAGAATGTATCTGCCTTTGATGAAACCCGTTTGAGTAATGCTAGCAAATTTAGGGAGAATATGAACCAGTCTAGTAGCTAAAACTTTAGCTAAAATTTTATAAGACACATTAAGGAGTGTAATAGGTCTCCAGTTGTTGATAAGAGACTTGTCCCCATCTTTAGGGAGAAGTTTAATAATACCTCTGTTGATCTCAGGGCTGAGAGAACCAGTGTTAATGGCCTCATTATACAAAGCAAATAAGTCCTTACTGATCCAACTAATGTTAGCCTTGTAAAACTCACTAGAGAGCCCATCAGGCCCAGGGACCTTATCATCCTTGAGAGCTTTAATAGCCCCTTCGATCTCATTAATAGATATGGGAGTAGATAAAGACATAATATCCTCAGCGTCCAGCTTAACAGGAATAATAGGCCTACATTTGAGTCTAAGCTCAGCAGCCTCCATGGAATCTTCAGTAGAAAAAAGATTACTATAATAATCAGCAAAGGCCAAGGAAATACAATTAGGATCAGAAATTTCCTGTTGGTCAATAATCAGTTTATCAATTGACTCTTTAACTTGTTTCTGCTTAAGATAATCAAAGAAGAATTTGGAACCCTGATCATCGTGTTGGAGCCAGTTAATCCTAGATCTAATTTTAGCTCCTTGAACTTTAGTCTGTTGGTGTTTACTGAGGGTATCTTTGATGGCAACCAACTGGTTTAAGAGAACCATGTTATAGGGGTCAGCCTACACATTACACTCAGCAGTTTGAAGCTTAGCGTGCAGCAGTTTTTCAGAGAATCTATAATCTTTGGCACACTTTTGACCAATGGTTTGGAGAAACGTTTTCTAGGCCAAAAGATTAGCTTTCCACTTGTCAACCATGGAATACTCCTTCATATTCCAAAATTTTATGTTTCTAATGATATGCAAGGCACAGAGGATATCTTCATCTTGCAGGAGCTTAGTGTTGAGGAAGAATTTGACACAGGGAGGATTGTGACGAGTGGGTTCAGGGTTGATACTAACACGGGTGAAGATAGGGTGGTGATCCGAGAGAGTGGTAGCAGAAACCAAGACAATGTTACCTTTGATATCAGGAATAAAGGAGAAGAAATCCTTATTGCCATAAAAATGATCCAGTCTGGAATAAATCCTAGACTGACCTTGCTGAAAATTACACCAAGTATGCCAGATACCAGGATGAGAATCTTTATTATTAGCAAGCGGATCAAACAAATTCTTAGTATTAATGAAGTTAGACTAATGCAGATTTTCACAGTCCTTCCATTTGAAGGGGTTACCACCAATTTTATCAGTTTGGGACTCAACCATGTTGAAGTCGCCACCAAAAAACCAGGGGATATCAGGGAGAGAAGATAACCAATTCCAAAGAGTAATTTTGCCTTTAGTGTCATCAGGCGCATAAATAGAGCAGAAACCAACAGACTTATTATTAAAACTCATAGTAAACCAAACAACCCTTTGACAGGGAGAAACTCCATTACCAGATATGACAGACCCCCACTTCGGGTTAACAAGGATAGCAATTCCACCTTTACCCCTGCTATGATTTGAGTGGAATTTAAGAGCATCTTTCCAAATGAAATTCAGACTGGAATCAAGCATGAAACCAGTAGATTTGATCTCTTGCATCATAAAAATATCAACAGAATTGAAGGAGTTTAACACACGCTTAACAATATGCTTTCTATCAGGAGACTCAAGTCCCCTAACATTCCAAGAAAGGCAATTCATTGGGACACATTAAATGGGGGTTGAGACGCATTTTCAACAGTCATGCAGGGACTATTGGGATTGGTCCCAGAGGACTTATAAGCCGGGTTATTTTTGGATCCTGGTGGCCTCCCACGCCTTTTGGTGGGGATATTCTAATTTTAATTTTTTGAAACATAGTTATATGATTAATTTGTTTTAAGTTTTGATTGGCCTAAATTATACAATGTCCTCTCTATAAATTTTTAGTTAAATTTTTATTATTTTCTTGTGATGAACAATGAAATGTAAGATTTTTTTGCTTTTGTTTTTGTTTCACTATCATATTTGTACATTTATTATAATATCTTCAATTGTCAACATTTTTCACAATCTTGATGTCATTGACATGACATTTTTTTGGTAAGAGGAAGGATTCAACAATTGTAAAGACAGTAGAAACACTTCTAGATAGGAGGAGGAGGGAGAGCACGAGGCGTTGGAACCCTTGGTGATGGTGGAAATGGGGAAGACAATGGTATGGCGGTGGACTATGTGCTGATGTGGGATATTTGGAAATTTTTTTTATCCTCTATGAGTTGTTTCTCCTTACCTTGTGCTAAGAGGGTGTTTCTTAGGTTGCTAGGAGGTTGTTCTGGCTACACTTGTGGCTGGTGCTCTTTGGATTGCTTATGTGGGAATGACTCGCCTTTGGTGATGGTTTTTGTTTAGGAGTAGTTGCTTCCATATCTAGTGCTCTACAACCTCTACCACCACCTCTTCTAGTATCGATGACTCGTAATTTTGTTACCTAGTATAATGAAATCCCCCCTGCCCTACTTATTGCAGGTATGAAATGGGATCTTATTCCTACTTTTTCTCTAAAAGTGTTGCCTAAGTTTACTAGAGAAGATGCAAAAACCCTTGCAAACAACATGGAGGATGTCTTAGATGCATGCATAGTGCACCATATTATAGAAGAAATCATATCCCTCAGGTTATTAGTAACCTCTTTTAAAGGAAAAGCACAAGATTTGGTATAGATCCTTAACACCACATTCTATACAAACTTGGGATGAATAGGGGCACTTCTTTTTTGAAAAAATTTCTAAGAAAGAGTGATCACTAAACCATATTCCAACAACTAATTGCCATCAATAGATCACCTCAAGAAGTGATCATAGACTTCAACACCCACTTTCAAATAGTTTGGCACTGAATCCCTATTGTTGCAAATCCTCTTGCTTCTATGACTTTTGTTTTATATCTTAAAGTGTTTAACCAATGTTTAACTCAAATACAGCTATGTCTATTTAGTCACTTGGAGGCACTATACTACCATATTCCTATGACTTGGTCATAAGAGCATACAATAATCTAATTGATGCAAGGAAACTCCCTAAGGCCGTCCATGTTAGTATTTCCAAAAATAGTCACCACCCCACAAGTAGGAGCAACTGTAAGTGATCTCGTACAACCTCAATCTATGTATGTTAATCCAAGCACCCAACAAATTGATCTATCCACCACGTCAGCTATGGTATTTGAGATGAACAAAATGAAGAATCTTCTTTAGACCTTTTTGAATGAATTGATTATTATTAAGATCCAACAAGTTATGCCTCCCAAGCCCAATTTCTAGAATTATCAGAATGGGAGGCCACCATATCACCAAAGAGAAAAGTCCAGCCCCAAATTTTCAAGTGTTCAACCATTCTAGAAGCTACAAGATTTAAATCCATATAAGCCAAAAGATCTTAAGGCCCCACCAGTTGTAGTGCTAAATGTGGTCAAACAACTAAAGAAAACATCAGCCAACATATCTCTATGGGATATTTTAGCTATTCCAAAACAAAAGATGTTACTAAATAAACTTTAGAATGATGAGACTAGTAGGCAACAACTGAAAATGCTACAAAACAAGAACATTTGAAAGGGAAATCACCAGCCGCTAGAAAAAAAATTTCACAAGTTCAATAGTCAGCAGCACTTATCAAGTCAACTAGGGAATGACAAAGTGAAGAAATGCGTAAATCTAAACATACGCCTTTCTTCCTAACTATCATTGTAGGAGTTAAGTTGTTACATAATTCCATGATAGGTCTTGGGGCTATTACTATGGTTTTGCCAAAATAAATAGTCGAAGCTCTCAAAATAGAGTATGAACCTATTGATAAAGGAATCATGCAGTTAGATTTAGGGCTGATTAAAGACCTTCCCCTAACCTTGTTTTCATGTCCTAATATAACTATTCCCTAAGAGATTATCATCATTGATATTCCTCCAATTTTTTTTCCTGTTCTTATCAAGAGATTTCAACATCAAAAATAGGTGAGTATATGTCCCTTGATTGGTCACATTTGATCCTAAGATTTAAATACGAGTCAAAGTTCAAAGTATTGTTCAAACCTATGCACTAAGAGCACATAGTTGATGATTGTTATGATGATCTTTGAGCCCACACATACCTCTATCTCTAAAGAGGAGATGTATTCTATTGAAATTCTAGACGAAGAGAAGGTGACCGAAGATAGAATCAAAGAGGAAGATGTCCTCTTAAATAAGTTTCTGGAGAATTATTATTGTGGAAATTATCATTCTGTTGGCCTAGGTACATATATGATTTAATGATTAAGATTATCCAATTCTAAAGGTTAAAAAGAAGGATAGAAAAAGAAAAACATTAAAGATCAATCTTACGATGTTTGGAAATTGAACTTTGATGTGCAAAATGGAGAATCGACTCTAGAGTTGGGATTTTCTTAACTTCACCAAGTAGAGAACATTACAAAAGATATTTTCACTTCAAGTTTAGCTACATGACCAATGAAAGTAAATATGAAGGACTATTTCAAGGACTGAGCTTGGTAGAAAAGATGTGATGTAGGAGCATCTAGGGTTCTTTGGCAATCTTGCATCAACCAAAAAAAATTTCTATTTTTAGTTATTCTTGTTAGCTAGTCTCAATATTTTTGGTGGCGTTCCTTCTTTTTGGATCATCTTCAGTTGCGTACCTCATGACATCTCATTCACATTGTGCTTGATCATCGTCTGGGTTCACACCTCGATCCATTTCTTATGGATGGAGATTTCTTCAATTGTGGGCCTAAATCTATTTTTTCTTCACATTTCATGGCCTGATGGAGTTTTCCAATCTCGTAAACCTTTTCCTTGGATTGCATACCTTCTTGGTGTATCATTCGATGTTCATAGGATTGTGGCCAACCTCCCTTTGGGTGCATGCTTCATTTCACACTCCTTTCTAGGAGAGTTCCTCATGATTTGGGTCCTGGCCTATATTTGGTTTTAGGTTTTCCTACCTTGGAGAATGTGATTGATCTTGGCCGACTTGTTTGTGTTGCGAATGTCTATAAATTGATATAATTGATCTCTAGTTTATGGGAAATTAGACAGATAACCTCCTGAAGGTTAGTATTGTAAATAATTTTGAATTCAAGTTGTAATCAGACCTGTAGCCTGTAATGTAACCCTACAGCTTATATTACAACTAATTTATCACATGTTTTAGTTGTAATGTAAGACTGTAGCCTGTAATGTAAGCCTGCAATTTTTAGTATCTAATTTATCACATTTTTTTGTTTGTGAGGGTTATATCTATCTTTAGAATGGTAAATTTGGGACTTGGGTAGTCAAGAGTATTCATTTGACCAAAATTGTTGAGTCTTTATTCTTAGTAAAACTTAATTCGTGATAGACTCATTCACAATCATTCAACTTCTTTCAACTTCACCAAAAGAAACTTAAATAATAAATAAAATAAATTAAAATATATAGATTTTTTAAATAATGATTATATTTATATTCTGAAATATAAATATGCCTAAGTTTTTAATCAAATTCCCAATTTTTTAATTCCACTTTATTATTAAATTATTCAAGATATAAATTACTAAAACATCTCAACAATTTTTTTTATCTTCCTCTTTTTTCTTATGTACTCTCTAATGTCTGATTACAGCTAGGAGGACCAACATGGACAATACCTCTTGGGAGAAGGGACTCCAAAACTTCAAATCTAAATGTTGTCAATACTAATATTCCTGCTCCAACTTCTACCCTTGGCAATTTAACTTCCCTATTTCAAGCTCAAGGCTGCATTACAAACAAAAAATGTGATAAATTAGTTGTAATGTAAGCTGCAGGCTTACATTACAGGCTACAGGCCTGATTACAGCTTGAATCCAAACTTATTGACCCATATCTCCTATCTATCCTAAGCTACATTACAAACAAAAAAATGTGATAAATTAGTTGTAATGTAAGCCGCAGGCTTACATTACAGGCTACAGGCCTGATTACAAATTGAATTCAAAATTATTTACAATACTAACCTTTAGGAGGTTATCTATCTAATATATCCCGCATATCCTTCATGTTTTTCTCATCCTCTTTGTCATTTTAGAATTCCATCCCCGCCGACCCAGTATCCAAGTTCCCCTGAAGAAGATCAACATTATGCCCTTGAAGCCAAGGAAAAAGTTGACGACCCTGAAGTCAAGGATAAAAATGTGGATGTGGGTGGTCAGAAGGTCCGCATTCTAGTCAATTATGCTAGCTTTGAAGAAAATGATGTTCCTATTTCCCTGAAGATTGAAGTGGTCATGGAGGTGCAGTCTGATAGGAAGGAGGATAATGAGATCCCTATTTTGGAGACTGATGAGAAGGGTAATAACCCTTCCAACTCTAGGAACATTCCCTTTGTGCGAATGGTTGACATGTAGGAAAGGAATGTTCAAATCCTTCAAGAGGATATGGATGACAAGATTGAACCCCCTTTTGGTGTTCTCCAAATGGCGAAGGCGATGTCGATGTATTCGTTCTGCCTCATGAAATGAGTTTTCAAGGAAATTAAAAGCCTTAATCTTAATTTTCATTCTCTCTCTACCAAAGTTGATCTTCTTCAGGGGAACTTGGATACTGGGTCACTGGGGATGGAAGTCCGAAAGGACAAAGAGGATGAAAAAAACATGAAGGATATGCAGGACAGATTAGATAGATAACCTCCTGAAGGTTAGTATTGTAAATAATTTTGAATTCAAGCTATAATCAGGCTTGTAGCCTGTAATGTAAGCCTACATCTTACATTACAACTAATTTATCACATTTTTTTGTTTGTAATGTAGCTTTTTCATTTTAGACATAAGGTTAGGGTTTCTTTCCCAATTTATTTGCTGCAGTCCCTTCGCCATAGCATAATTGATCATAGGAAGAAAGTGAGCAAGCCCATTCTGCATGAGGGTATTATCCTTTTAATTGTTGAGAATATTAAGAAAGTTTTTGTTAGTAGCCCTATTATCCCCTCGTCTAGGGACTCTGGTTCTGCCAAGGCTTTGGGTAAATTTATTAGGGAGGGTGAGAGTAAAGCGGATTTGACAACGAGTAAAAAATTAAAATTTGAAAAGAAGGATGGCATGGAAACAGATTCTAAAGATCAGAGTGTTGATGGTTATGTGGATACTAATTGTTTTCCCCATACCCAGTCTGATGAGGAAAGAAAATAGTCCCTATCAGCTTCAGCTAGTGAATCTGGTGAGGAAGAGGGCAAGGAAGAGTATACCCTTGAATCCAAGGAAAAAGTTGATGACCCTGAAGTCAAGGATAAAGATGTGGATGTGGGTGGTCAGAAGGTCCCAATTCTGGTCAATTATGCTAGCTCTACAAAACACGATGTTCCTATTTCCCTGAAGATTGAAGTGGTCATGGAGGTGTATTCCAATAGGAAGGAGGATAATGAGATCCCTATTTTTTGAGACTGATGAGAAGGGTAATAACCCTTCCAACTCTAGGAACATTCCCTTTGTGTGAACGGCTGACATGTAGGAAAGGAATGTTCAACTCCTTTGAAAGAGGATATGGATGCCAAGATTGAACCTCCTTTTGGTGTTCTCCAAATGGTGAAGGAAATTTTGATGTATTCATTCCGCCTGATGAAATGAGTTTTCAAGGAAATTAAAAGCCTCAATCTTAATTTTTATTCTCTCTCTGCCAAAGTTGATCTTCTTTAGGGGAACTTAGATACTGGGTCGACGGGGATGGAAGTTTGAAAGGACAAAGAGGATGAAAAAAACATGAAGGATATGCGGGATAGATTAGATAGAGGGTCTGTGCAGGATCATGGTATGCCAAAAAGTGGCGATGTGAAAAATTCAGTTTTTCACTCATCCAAAAGCACACCCAAAAGTTTGTTGACTTTTGAGTAGGCATGGGTGTTAGTAAACCTGGCCAAGTCAAAAGGAAAAGCTAAAGCATTATTAGATGTCCGATAATATCTGATGTCTGATAATATTAGATGTCTGATATTCATCAGTCATAATATATTGTTGCTCGCGGCTGCCTTCAACATTTTCATTGTGAAAACGTTGAACCAACAAGAAGCCAAGCCCCCAAAATTGTATATAGGATACCTATCTAATATCAGATTTGCTATAGTACACAAGGTAAGTGAAATTTTGTAGTTTCACTCTTTTTTTTTATTTTTGCATTGAAATTTATTGTTTTTAAAAAAAAAAGTAGGTTTTATATGATGTTGTGTATTGTTTTTTAAAATTGATTATAAACTAGAGTTGAAATTTATATTGTTTATTCAATTTTGTTTTTGAATCAGACATGGATTCAAACCAATCTGAAAACCCTCCCTCTCAGTCCGCAAATAATCCAGACACACCTCAAAACAATCCCCCACCTTCAGAAGACCAACCGTTCACAAACCCTCGACCAATATAGGATCTCATAGGAGATAATCTAAATCAGCTTAGAGGATATCAGAACACATATGCGAATATCCCCACCTTGTGTCCCATGTTTTCCACGCTAAACTCCATTATTGAGATCATGGAGAAACTATAGAACAACACAATGCTGCACTTCT
Organism: Thuja plicata; assembly: GCA_018584345.1. Lineage (NCBI taxonomy): Eukaryota > Viridiplantae > Streptophyta > Pinopsida > Cupressales > Cupressaceae > Thuja > Thuja plicata. The sequence continues at coordinate 950,570 of MU214600.1, read as the reverse complement.
TTGGCGTGAATCCATGCACGCCCAATTTGATGATGGGCTTGACTACGATCAAGTTATGGATCTAAACATAACAAAACATGACATATGTAAAATTTTTGTTGATCCCAAAACAGGTTTGAAAGTGAACCCTAAAGAAACCAAGTTGTTAATTAAATGGTGTACCAATGATGCAATACATGACAACTTTTGGGATCCATGGTGGATGGTTTTTGATAGACCACCCCACAACAATTTGGATGTCCCATTCTATTTCATTCATAAATTATATGCTGAATTTGTGCTCAGTCACAAAGTCAATTACTGGAGCATGAGATAGAACTAGGGCATGGGCTTAGGCACTCCCCAGGACAGGTCAGGGGCACAGTGGGTGAAATCCCACACATATATCCCCCCTCCTGAGATTTTACCACCTCCCACTGTACAACATCCTGACATTATTGTCGAGGTTGGCTCACAGACTATTCAAGCCATTCATGCCTTGAGTGATCTACTCGTTAGGTAGAGTGCGGCATTGTTGCCTCCTCATACTGATGCTTCTGGCCCTTCCACATCCTCCATGAGCTCACATTTTTGTGTGCCTCATACTTGCGTTATGTGCAAGAATATGTGCTTGGGTCCCCTGAATGATAGTGATGGATAAAACTATGTGTTCGAGGTGGACGATACTACACAACACACTATAGGAACTGAAGCACCCCATGGAGATGTGCATCAAGGGAATATAGAGCCATGGACTCCTACTGTTATGGTAAGAGTAAAAAATTAACTTGTTACATTGTATTTAATTTTAAATGTTCGTATTTTTAATAGATTTTTCTTATAATGATTGCCCACTTATGTTTTTTATACATGTTTCATTTATATCCAGTTGATGACAGAGGAGGAGATGACACAGGTGGAGGGGTCCATGCTTTCGGCCATTTCATTTGGCCTTGACACTTCCACAGTACGTACATTTTAATGTACTCATTGGTTTCCTGTTATTATAATATTGTATACATGTATTTTATAATTTTGATGATCATCTTATTACATACTAATGCAAGTTTCACCAGTTTCCACTGGAGCGCAATGTGACGGGGTTCAGGCATCTGGTGTTGACAAGGGGAAGTTAATTCAGTATTTTAGATTGATTAAGCATACATGTATACTTGTCACTTGTACGTACTCATTTTTAATTACATGTTTTATTTGACAGAGGGTGGTGTCTGATGATGTCGTGAGACCGGTTCGCCATGATAGAGTCACAGGCATCTCAATTTGTAGTGATAGCCCCACAGTACGTATATTTCTAAATTTATTTGTGTGTAGTTTACTATCAAGTATATTATTAATATAATCAAGTCATGATTGTATGAAACTTATATGTTTGACTTTGTAGGTCACCCCTAGTTTGAGGGAGGTACCACGCCAAGGGTTTGTATCACTGATGACCCAACCGACATTTCCTGAAGAAATTTCAACAGAGGTATGTTTTGATGTTAATTGAGTTATATTTAAAGCATGTATTTGCTACCAAGGATTTAACATTAAGTAGTATAAGTATTACATCAATCTCATGTTCGCAAACATATATACAGGTCAGATTCGACACTGGTGGGATTATCACTTCGCAACTAAAGACATATATTAAGTCTCCTGACTGCATGAGGAGACCGAGAGGCGAGGCACATGAGAGTTCAATTTTAAAAAAATATTTATTATTATTGACTATGATTTTAAATCTTTATTTATTATTTGTAGAAACCATATAAATTAAGTAATCTAACTTGGTGTTTCACTTTTGTGTTTGAATGTAGGATCTATTAGAGCCACAGAGTAGTTTGAAGAGACTTCACTTTGATCATCCACCAGTAGAATAGAATGTCCTAGAATCATTTGTAGTTGAACTTCTTATGTTGAGATGCCATATGGAACATTTTGAGATGGTGTATGCCATATTGTACCTAGACATGAAATGATTTTGTAAATTTTTGGAGATGGCATGTGCCACATTTTGTACAAAACTATTTCATATATACATATCTACATGTTCATGTTTCTGATTATTTTATCTTTTTCATGTGTAAGTTATGTAAGTATCATTTCCATATTATATCTTTGGCATTTGTTGTATGTATGTATTATTTCCATACTATGACTTTACATCATGCATTGTATCTATGTATGTATGTTAATTTTTATATTATATATTTTCCATGCGTTGTATGTATGTATTATTTTCATACTACAGATCTTCATCCTCCATTAGCCATCTGGTGCACTATACTTTTGAGAGCACCAAAATGTTGATTGCAAAATTCATGGTAGATAGGAGTGAAATTGATTAATGTTTTTTCAAATGCATTATATTATTTAACATTTATTTTATATGTGTTTATTTGAAAGAATCCATTGCTATGATGTTGGGATAACTAAACCTCTTATTTGGTTTTCAATCTCCTTCATTCATACATGTGGTATGCCCACTGAGACAACCTTTGATCCTTTATAGATTTGGTTTTTATTTGATTAATGTTATTATTTTGGTGTTACACCATATTTGAATAGATCTAAAAGTACCTTTCATGCTTTTTTGGTAATCCTTGCAGTCAATGTAATGTGCTTCTTCATACTTCTTAATGCTCCTACCATTCAATCATGCTCCAAACTCCATGTTATGCATCCTTCATTCAATAGGCTTCTACAACCACAACCATCAACCTTGCTTTCATAGGTGATCCTATCTCCTATAAGGACCCCAAGACACTTGTTTCACCCATATACCAAGCCACAAACTCTTCCTTCAAGATATTCTGTCTCCTTCACAAATCTGTCGAGTCATACATTGTCCTAGTAGTACAACAGCAAGGGTTTTTAAATCTTTTCTCAAAATAGTTCCAAACAACTCTTAAAACCAATCACATATCTGAATACCCTTTTTTAATCTCATTAACATATCTCAGAACTGACCCCTTGTGTTTTGGACCATCCTACTCAACTTTGCCACTGTCAGTGAACTAAGAGGGCTAATTCGACCACTTTTCCAAATCAAATACCAATGCATCTTCACCCTAGACCTTGATACTTTCAACAGATTCATAAAATGACCCCAAACTATGGATTCTACAACTAATTTTATTATAAGACCTCTCTAAGTACAAAAGCCCTAATTTGCTTCTCAACAACCCCTAAAATGTAGGGCTTGGTCAATGTACAACCTCCCAACACCATAGCCTCAAATAAATGGACGATTCACCATCCTTATACCATCCTAACATGGATTTAAACATAAAATAACCCCCTCCAATGGCCAAATCCTCTACTGCTATAACCATGCATCATGCATGCAACCCTTCAATACTGTCAAACTCACTCATTCATCCATAATTTGGGGATTTTGATGTTCCCAAGGGTCTAAGACTAATTCATTTCATATTTGGGTGTTTTAGGACATAATTAACTACTGCCCAAGAGGGGGAGTCTTTGGGTTAAGTTTATGATCTAGTTCCTTTGTAATTTTGCCTATTTTTGTGTATTTTTTAGGTCTCAAAGTTGTAACAGTAGGGTATGGTCCGAAACAACCTACCTCTTTCTTTGCATATGTTTGCAATATTGATAAAGGGTTTTTGAAAACCCTATTTTCTCGCCAAGTGATTTAGAACTTTTTGGAGTTAGGGGTTTTGGAAGGTCATTGATGTCCTAAAATAGTGAACTAGGTCTCCTAGCAAATTTCAAGCATTTTGTGCATAATCCATAGAATCTGACTCCATAATCAGTTGATTCCTTCTGAATATGGTTTAATTAGGTCTCTTGTGGCA
>MU214600.1:827457-839637 GCA_018584345.1 Thuja plicata | reverse complement strand
TCAATATCTATCTTAGAAAAAAAGTTATGTTGTACGAAGTCATTGTACCTTTTTGAAAAATACATTTTCAGCAACATAGCAGTTTTAGTGGGAGAAAAAAAAAACCATTAAAATCAATTAAAAAAAAATTTAAAAAAATATATTTAGAATCTAGACAGAAAATCCTAGAAGACTCTAGTTTACTTCGTCTTCCGATTTCAAACAGTTTAACGACAATATGCATCCGAATGTGAAAGTTTTTCTCAAAATGTAGAGTTCAATGTCCGTTTAGGCAAAAAAGTGTAACCCACTATTGTGGGATCACCCTGCTAGTCTTTAAAATAGATTTTTGCTTAGCTGGACAACCATTTCTTGAGGATGAAGAAAAGAGTAAATGATGGATTTAATTAGTTTAATTGATTATATTCATGCAAACTAGGAGATAAAGGTAAATTTGTAAACTTTTGATCTTATAGTTATTCAAGAAAAGAGTGAAACCTAATTAGGTCAAAATCTTGTATATATTGTAGCCGCCAAGGACATCTATGGTTCAAACAGAGGATTTCATGTAGAAGGATAGATAAAGAAGAATTCAGTTATGAAGAACTACATTCAAGGCTACCAAGCAGAACTGAGGTATTATTCATCACAATAAGGTGATATACATTTTGTGAACTTAATGGATTTGTAATCAGAAATTCAAGATTGCAAGCTATCAGGTCATACATATTTTGTTACTCTCTAACAATTGTAGCAAGAAGTAAAATCCTTCAAGAAGGTGGATTTAACAGTCTTTATATAAATCTCTTAACCGAGTGCATACACACATACATTGTGTTGCTAAAATATCTTAACTGAGTAGACTTAACAAGTCTGACATGTTACTCCTAATAGGGTAAGATCATTAGAAGTGATCACAACTTGTAACCCTAATAGGCACCCTCCATTCTGTAGATAGTGAAGCTTTGTGGGTTTCATCCCCATCGCAGTTTTTACCTTCTAACAAGGGTTTCTACAATATCAAATACTTGTGTCATGAGTATATGAGTTTCATGAATGATTCAATGTTTGTTTACATGCATTTACATTTATTCTATGATATTGCATGCATGAAGTAGAAAAGAAACAATGGTCGGTTATGCAAGTAATGAGTAGTAAAGGTTAATCGATAAAAGTTTTAAGGGTACTGATTCACCCCTCCCCTCTTAGTACACACCCTTCCATTATTCAAACACAATCAATATAACCTTCTTGACCACACCCAACCATATCTTTATCCTTGAATTTCTTTGCATATCCTCCATGCATAGAGTGGTATTAGGAAAAGTATTATAAGAGTCCACATTCCCCACTAACATAAATGTTAATCAATTTTAGGCCACGATAGGTCATCTTGCAGCCACCCAACATGTCACTTTTGCTAAGAATGATATCTCTTGTGTTATATCTCATCAAAATGACCGATTACACTTAGAGGTATTTGTCCATAGTGTCAAGATCAGACGAGTGTTGATAGATTGTGGAGTAGGAATAAAAAATTTCACATTGAAGGTCATTTTAGGTCTTGAATATTCTTAAAGTGATATAGATTCTTCCAAGAGGATAACAATAAATGCTTAAGATGATGCAAAACAACCTTAAAAATGGTTCATTGTATTACCTATCCAAGTATGTTCAGCTAAGGAGAAAATATTACTATGAGTATTGGACCTAGACTTTCCCTATAATATGATTCTTGGTCACCCTTGAATACATGCAATTAAAGTGGTACCCTTAACCTATCATCTATTCCTTAAGTTCTTGTATAATGGAATAGAAGGAACTATACCTAGTGCCCCAAATCCATTTCAATTTTGTACCAATTAAACATGGATTCTTGAATGACAAGTGCCTTCAAAATCAAAATCATCATCAATGGGTTCATCTCAATATGTGGATCCTATGAATCTGTTGAAAGTAAAATTAGAGATCCAAGATAAAGGTTGTGGAGAATATACCATGGCTCGCTCTTTCCACATTGTTAATTTACCTCCTTCCCCAAAATCTTATGGAAAACCACACCCCTTGTAGAAGGAGAAATTTTTTTTTATTCAGTATCAATCTCTGACTACATATTCAAAATAGGGGGAGTTGAGAAAGCAGAACATTGAAGAGGATATTTCTATTTTTATTTGCAAAGATGAAGAGGAAAAACACTCTATATAGTTACCTATTGAACAATGTATACTAGGGTTCAATATAATACAAAATAAGGGATATGATGGACTTGACACAAAAAAGGGTGTCATCGAGCCTATTATACTAAAAAGAAACTTGAACACATGGGACTTAGGTGTACCATAACAAATTATATCTTCTAGTAGCAAGTTACCTTTGTGTGAAAAGGGAGCACCTCCAATGATGACATGACACTTGAGGAAACCTATGTTGAGACTAATTCCAATGAATGGCAATGGGACTCCAGATATAATGAGTCATATGCCTTAGATAATGTCTTTACCAGTCCTGGAAAGTTACCTTTAGAAGAAAAACATATGAACCCTACCCCTCTCGTAATGACACATCCTCAAGCCTAGATCGATACTTTTTAGGATCCAAACACATATGTCCTAGCCAATACACTTTTAATCCAAGAATTGCATCATATTGATGATAACATGCCCTTAGTATACCCTTAACTTATAAACTGGGACCATTAAGGACCACCAAACTTGGATTATTTTGAAAATGATGAGGCTATAGATGAATATTTATAAATTTGAGAAGGCATAGCAATGGGTGATCATAATGAAGGATTCACTATTGACTTGGATGCCATGGCATATTTTAGGGAGTAAAATTCATCTTCTACTTGCAAAAGTGAAAATGAAAATAAAGAAATAGACACAAATGATAGGTCTTCTGATGAAAATAGCAAGGGGCCTTTAGACAAAAAAAATCAATAAAAATAAAGGATATATCTAAGGATGAAACCCTCTTTGAGGCACCCAAGGTTAAAATATTGTACATACCCCTCACATATCAATAATAGTATTTGCTACAAGTAGAAGATGTTAGAATAACTAAGAGACGGGGTGTGAATTAGTTAGCTCCCAATTATCCTATAGTCCCAAATTCTTCCAGATGTATATAAAATCAATTTCAAATATATAAATCAACTCGGTGAAATGTAAGCTATGGTCTCAATTTTAACTTCAAAGTCATCTACCAAGTAGCAGTAAATCAATACTGTGATTACCGATCAATGTAGATAAAGTAATGTGTAAAGTAAAATAACAATCCACAACAATCATACACATTAACACATAGATTTTTAACATGGAAACCCCGCTAAGGGAAAAAACACCTGGGACCAATAACCCAAAATATTTTACTCCTCTAAAGTGAGCTTGGTTAAGAGCCAACCATGTTAAAGGTTATAATGCACACTGTTAAATGTGACCTAGTTAGAGGATTTAAAACTAACAGTTCTCTCTTGACCAATCATTCACTATGGGGTCAACAAGAAAACACTCAAAATTCATTAGAATGTCATAATAAAGACTTCCACTTCCTACTCGGTTAAGATTTATCTGTAACAATGGTTAAATTAATAGAATAATGATCTGATTCAAATACAACTTTGTTTGCAGATTTTTAGATCTATGCTAAGTACATAATACCTCTGATCAATTTTTTCACTTCAGTTCATCTGTTTCTTCATAGTTTATTATGCTTGGTTAATGCTCTTTCCTCTGTCACTCGGTGTTGTCTACAGAAAATGCCCAGTTCTATCTTCAACCAGTTTGATCAGTCATGTATAAACTTTTCATGTGTGCGTATCATAGCATCATCATTCATAATGAATCTCTTGTCTCTTATATAGACATCATAACTCATTTAATTTCCATCCTTTAGATTTTTCCACTTAAACCTTCCTCGACAGTTGTGTCAAAAGCACGTTTCAATCTTCATCATCTGATCTTCCTTGAATTTTCATAGTCATTTGATCATCATAACAAATCTTACCTTTTACCTTAGAATCATCAATGCTATCTCACCATTTTAGTCGACCTCGATTTGATTTAATTACTTGGTCAATACCTTGATGTGTTGGTGATCCCTAGCTCGACTATCACTTTCCTCGATATGCACTGTATTTACTTAGTGTTGACTGGTACTTGATGTATACAAAAGTCTTCAATTACTGATCACATAAACATTGTTTTTTCCAGATCTTTAATCTATAGTAGATGTTTTTCACCATAATGATACTAAAATAAGTTGACATTAATGACAATACATTAACTGATTAATGTCTATCATCACATTTGTAACTCGGTTGACTGTCAAAATGTATTCAAACATACAATCAGTTGTAGTTCATCAATCTCTCCCTTTGGCATTGATGGCAACACAATATGAAATATATAATATGAAAATACCATAAAATACCAAACTATCATTCTACAACTGAAAAATGTTGTAGCTCTCCCTAGCTTGAATATGTAAAATGTTTTAGCATTAAAAACTCACCATGCAGACTCTCCCTGTAGTTTTGACTCTTCTATTCTTGAATCTCTTTGTAGATAGATATGTCATTTTTCTTCCTTTCTCTGTAGAATCATTTCTCCCTTTAATGGATAGATATTTCATTGATCATTCTCTCCCTTTGACAACAATGCCAAAAATAAAACATGTAGCTCTTCAATAGCCAAAAAAATCTTTGTTTTTTGGTTCAATAAAATAAGTACCTTGCAGTGTAGTGATATGTCTGTGTTAGTCCAGTTCAGCTTTGCATCAACAAGATTGATATTCTGATTACATGTAGGTTGATACAACCTCTTAGTCAACTTAGTGACTAATAGACAAGGGACAAACCCCTATTCTACCCCTCAAGTATTCAAATGTATCCTTTGGTAAAGGTTTAGTGAATATGTTTATAAGTTGTTGTTTTGATTGTACATATTCTAGTGTCACTTGTTTCTCTTGTACTTGTTCCCTCAAGTAGTGATATTTGATAGATATATGCTTTGTTTTTGCATGCATCACAGGGTTCTTTTAAGTATTTATTGCACTAGTATTATCATAATAAATTATCACTGGGTCAGTGATATCTTCAATCATACCTTTCAAAAAAAAATTATCCATGCAATGTTTGAACAGTTTGCAGTAGCAGCAACATATTCTTCTTCTGCAGTTGAATGAGATGTGTCCTTTCTTTTTACTTATCCAAGTAACTAATATTTCTCCTATAAAGAACGCTCCACCGGTAGTGCTCTTTCTATCATCAATGTTCCTAGCCCAATCAACATAAGTGTAAAATTTCAGTATGAACTTGCCATCTCTTTTGTACCATATTCCATAATCTTCAGTGTTCTTCATATATCTAAAAATTATCTTTACAATAGCCATATGTGATTCTCTGGGATTAGCAAGAAATCTTGCTACAATTCCAATTGTGTGTGCAATGTCTAGTCTTGTGTGTACAACATACATCAACTTTTCAATTATAGATTTGTATAACATCTGATTTACCTCAGGTGTCTTATCTTCTTTTGTCAACTTTCATCCCACCACCATAGTTGTTCCAACTAGTTTTGATTCTTCCATTCTAAATGTCTTCAATACTTCCTTGATGTATTTGGATTGAGTAATGTAGATGCCTTCAGCCTGTTGTAAAATTTGCAAGCTAAGAAAAATTTTGATCTCTCCAAACATTGACATTTCAAATTTTTTCCTCATTTTATCAGCAAATGATGTGCATAGGTTATCATTTCCTCCAAATATAATATCATCAACAAAAATTTCAGAAATAAGAGTTTTATCATCATTTCTTCCTTTCAAATACAAATTGTTGTTATCACTTTTTCTATTAACTCCAATACCAATAAGATAGGAGTGTAGTCTTTCATACGATGCTCTCGGTTCCTGTTTCAAACCATATAAAGATTTGTGTAACTTACATACCATATTTGTCTGATTAGGATCAACAAATCCTTCAGGTTGTTCAATGTATACCTCTTCTTCCAGTATTCCATTCAAAAATGCAGATTTAACATCCATCTGATATACTTTGAATCCTTTATATGAAACATATGCAAGTAATATTCTAACTCCTTCAAGTCTTGCAACGGGTGCAAAAGTTTCTCCATAATCAATACCTTCTTCTTGTGCATACCCTTTGCATACTAGTCTTTCTTTATTTATGGTTACATCTCCATTCTCATTCAACTTGTTTCTAAATATCCATTTGGTTCCAATGACTTTCTTATCACTCAGTCCCGGTACTAATGTCCATGTTTTTTTTTTTTTTTCTGTATCTGCTCAATTTCTTCATTCATTGCAATAATCCATTATTCATTTTCAAGTGCATCTCTAACATTTTTAGGTTCAAATTCACAAATCAAACATATGTTATCTTTCAACTTACTTTGCGTCATCATGCCAACTCTCTTATATCCAATAATCTAATTCTATGGATGATGTCTTTTTTACATATTTTGCAAGTACAGGTTCAATTATTTGTTCTCCATTATGTTCTCCAGTAGTTTCATTGTGTTCTTGATCATGATCTTCAGTTGTAACATTTTATTGATTCTCGGTTGGTGCTTCCAGTTGCTCGGTAACATTGCCCTGTTGCAGGGTAACATTAGGTATATGCATGGGAAAAGTTTCTTGTTCTTCTACGTAGACAATTCTACTGTAATCTTATAGTTCTTTCATGCTTTCCTCATCATTTTTCTCAGCTAATTCATCAACTCTCACATTTGCACTTTCATTAATATTGTTAGAAGTCTTGTTCAAACATTTATAAGCTTTACTCTTAGTAGAATATCCAATAAATATTCCTTCATCACTTTTTGAATCAAATTTTCCATTTCTATCATCTTTCAGAATATAAAAACAAATTCCAAATATTCTAAAATAACTCACATTAGGTGTATAACAATACCATAGCTCATAAGGTGTTTTGTTTGCATCTTTCTTCAGTTGTACTTGGTTCAATGTGTATACATTAGTACTTACAGCTTCTCTCTAGTATGTTTGTGCGACATTCTTTTAAATCATCAGTGTTCTAGCACAATCCACAATTGATATATTTATTCTTTCATCAATTTCATTCGGTTGTGGTGTCCTTGGTGCAAAGACTTGTCTCTTAATTCCATACTCATTACAAAAGTTAGTGAACTCATCAGAGCTAAATCACCTCCTCTATCAGATCTCAAATATTTCAGTTCTCTACCACTTTCTTTTTCCACTTTAGCTTTTTACCATTTGAACATCTTAAATGCTTCAGATTTTTCTTTTAGGAACATGCCAATCATCATTCTAGAGTATTCAACAACAAATAAAATAAAGTATTTTTCACCATAATAACTCAGTGTTCTCATTGGTCCACATAAGTCTATATGAACTATCTCCAAAATATCATTAGATGAAAAATTCTTTCTCTTAAAACTAGATTTTGACATTTTCCCATTTGACAATTCTTGCACATAACAAGTAGTTTCAGTAGTGTCAAGATAGAATAGATTACCTTTTGATTGTTCACAACCAGTGCCAATCAAATTTTCTATTTCATCATAAATTCTAGTTTTTTTGTTCTCAAATGCAACTTGGTGACCTGTGTTATTCAACTATGAAACACTCAAAAGATTGTAATTAAGTCTTTTCACCCAATATGCATTCTCACATTTGATTTGGTTGTTTAGTAATATAGTACCTTTTCCTTTTACTTGACAAGGTGTATCATTCCCCATTCTAACAGATCCACCATCATAATGTTCAAGAAATTCAAATTGTCCTTTATCTTCAGTCATGTGATGTGTACAACCACTATCAATAAACCAAATGTCATACTTACTAACTTTAGAAATAAGTGTTGTTTCAACATACCTTTCATCTTCTTCTGAATCTTCCTTCAAAGCTACAAATATTGTCTCAATATCTTCATTAGTGTCAGAATTAGTGTCATTATCTTTATCTTTAGCAATGTAACAAGCCTTCTTGCCTTTTTCTTTGTAATCTTGATTATTCCTTCTATCATACTGGCAATTGCTTCTGTATTCTTGGTCGTCTTTTCTATCATTAGATCTTTCATTTATTTCATCATTATTTGTGTTAGGGCATCTAGTAACAAAGTGTCCAATTTCTTTACAATTAAAACATATCAAAGGTAGTTTACCTTTATACTTTCCTTTGCCTTTGTGCAATCTCCTAACCATTAATGATTCAAGTTCATCAAGTTCCTTATCATCACTGTCACTGTCACTGTTATTTATTATCTTGTTTTTGCTACTAGATTTACTAATTTTCATAGAAGACATAAATATAGATTCCATAGTAGGTACAACAATGTTGTCAAACTTGTTCAGCTCAAAAGAAATCAATCTACGAACAAGACTATCAACAGTAATATTTTTTCCAGGTGCTTCTCTCATTTCATGTATTGCAGAGACTCTTATAGAATAAATAGGCAATAAATTTCTAAGAATCTTACTCACAATAGTGTCTTCATCAATAGTTCCACCTGCTCCACGAATAGCATTCACAACCTCCTTGAGTCGGGTACTATATTGTGTTATGTTCTCTCAATCCTTCATTTTTATGTCATCAAATTTTCCTTGGAGACTTTCAGCTTTATCTCTTTGTACATTTTCATCTCCTCCATAAACTAGTGTAATCTTGTCCCACATATTCTTGGCTGATGTACATGTATTGATATCCTCAAATTCAGCATCAGTGAGTGAAGAAGCAATTTCTACCATCATAGTGTTGTGTTCATGTTTTTCTTTCATTTGAGTAACAGTCAAAGGTCCGGTAGGTAGGATAAATTAATTGTCTATGTATAGTGTTAAGTCATCTCCAATCCCTCACATGTATAGTCTCATTATGCTTTTCCATGTTGAAAATTTCTCCTTGTTCAGCTTTGGTGCGTCTCTCTTATACACCTTGATCTTTAGCTTAAGTCCTTTAAAAATTTCCTTCTAAGCACTCTATGCTCTGATACTAATTATTAGAATAACTGAAGGGGGGGGGGGGGGGAATTANAACTGAAGGGGGGGGGGGGTGGAATTAGTTAGCTCCCAATTATCCTATAGTCCCAAATTCTCCGAGATGTATATAAAAACAATTTCAAACATATAAATCGACTTGGTGAAATGTAAACTGTGATCTCAAATTTTAACTTCAAACTCATCTACCGAGTAGCAGTAAATCAATACTATGATTACCCATCAATGGAGATAAAGTAATGTGTAAAGTAAAATAACAATCCACAACAATCATATACATTAACACATAGATTTTTAATGTAGAAACCCCGCCAAGGAAAAAACCACTTGGGACCGGTAACCCAAAATATTTTACTCTTTTGAAGTGAGCTCGGTTAAGAGCCAACCCTATTAAAGGTTATAATGCACACTGTTAAATGTGACCTTGTTAGAGGATTTAAAACTAAAATTTCTCTCTTGACCAATAATTCACTATGGGGTTAACAAGAAAACACTCAACATTCATTAGAATGCCATAATAAATACTTTCACGTCCTACTCGGTTAAGAGATTTATCTGTAACAATGGTTCAATTGATACAATAATGATCTGATTCAAATACAACTCTGTTTGTAGATTTTCAAATCTATGCTAATTACATAATACCTCTAATCAATTTGTTCACTTCAATTCATCTATTTCTTCATACTCTGTTCTGCTCGGTTAATTCTCTTTTCTCTATTGCTCGGTGTTTTATGTAGAAAATTCTTGGTTCTATCTTCAACTAGTTTGATCAATCATGCATAAAGTTTGCATGTGTGCGCATCATAGTATCATCATTCATAATAAATATCTTGTCTTTTATATAGACATCATAACTCATTTAATTTTCATCCTTTAGATTTTTCCGCTTAATCACCATTGTTGGTTTTGTCGCTTAAACCTTCCTCTGTAGTTCTGTCAAAAATACATTTCAATCTTCGTCATCGGTGTATATGCTAAATTTGGCCTTGTTATTCAACCATACACTTCCACATAGTCCTTGTTCATCAGCCACATACAAAAGTGAATATGAGTTATTCATCCTGCATGCTTGTATGATTCGACCTGTTGCCTTCTATCTAGAGGGTTTCGAATAGCTCTCAGAATGAGAGTCTCACAACCATAGACCAATCTAAGAATGAAGGATTTTTGTCTATGAATATGATGCAAGATTAATCTAAATGATATTAAAAGATGCAAGATTATTCTAAAAATTGAAATGAGATTAAACTAAGACATGATTACAATGCATTTAATCTAAGAAATTGACATTAATCTATTGCAAAATGAAAGCTTTTAACTAGAAATGAGATGATAAAAATGTAGCAGCAATTCATTATTCTAACAATGCATAAAAAAGACTGGGGGTTTGAATGAGAAATGGGAGTTCTTTTATAGACCGAGAGTCTGCTCAGGATAGAAAGTTTCCTTTTTGAAATAAAACAGATAGAAACTCCAGTTCAAATTAGCAAGCTTTCTTTAAAAGAAAATAATAAATTGTTTTCACTTTGTTTTTTAACTGTTTTCTTTTTTATTTTAACTGTTTTCTTTCTCTTTAAAGCACAGTTAATTCAAAACTTCTATTTTAGAACAGGAGAGAAGATTTTTGAGAGAATATTTAATTAAATAAATAAAGTATGACCTCATAAATGTGTTTTCTCAATTATCTGAATAATTAAATTCAATTATTAAAATGAGGATATTTATTTAATAATTAAATATTATTTAATTCCTTTTTATGTATTTTAGCTAAAAGGGGTGAATTTAATTTAATTAAAGTGCTAAGACTTTATAATTAAAGTAATTCAATCATAGGGTTTGTTTAGCCAATTGATATTTAGGAATTAAATATAATGTATGATTAATACAGTTTTAGGATTTTTTGCATTTGACACTTAGGTCGAGTAGAGTCAGTCAAAACTCAGAATTGCCTAGTACAGTAGGACTTTGATGATTCAGAAGAATGACAAATGTATCAAAATTGGTTAGGATTGTGGTGTAGGAGCACCCTCAAGTTCATCCATGGTACACACATTAGTGGACCCAAACAAGTAGGGTTAGAGTTATGATTGGATCTTAGATCCAAGGTTTTCAATAAAGTCCTAAAATCTAAGACAAGGGGACACTAAGTGATGCTATAAACTTAGTTGTCCACCTTAGTCAAATTGGAAAATTTGGGTAGAGTAGAATAGAATAGTCTAGGGGACCTAAGGAATGGTAGGAATGTCATTTTAGGCCTTCTAAGATCCCCTGTGGATTAAAAACACCGAACTTTACAAGTTTAGTTAGTTTTGACAACTTTTGCAAAAAGTTGTCAAAAGTTGTCAAAGTTGCTAAGTGCAACTTTTGCAAAAAGTTGCAACTTTTGAATCCCAACATTCACAACCACCTTTGTCAATTGGAACCACTTGGGAATGATATGTAATGGAGTAAAAAAGTCTCTCCATAGTTACAGTGAACAATTTGTAAATTTTTTGCATCGAAATCAATAAAATCCAAACTATTTTCTGTATTTCTAACTAATTTTTAGAGTTGTACGGCCCTGCACGGATCCCAATACACAATTGAAGGGGGGAAAAGTTGATGCAGTGTCTTGGTGTAATTTTCCATTTGGTTTGAAGTTTTCAAGTGCAGGGGATCGAGAGATATCCATTTTTGATTGCTCACTGGTCTGTGAAAGGCCCTAACTAGGGTTTCAATACCAAAATCCTCTTTCCCAGAGACTCCACCATGGGAAAATTCTAAGCCTTTGGGGAGAGTAAGGGGGGAGGATTTAATTTAATAATTTTGAGGTCTTATATCATGAGGAACTTGGTGGAGAGAGAGATGATTGAATCTTTGGGACAGGCATCCGTATGTGATTGTCCAGTTTTGAGTTTTTGAGGCACAACTCGGGCCAGGGGTGGAATGAAAGTCTAAATCCTTGGATTTAGATGTTTGGTATGATCCTACAAGTGTCCCAATTGGTGGGATAATAAATTGATTTGATAATCTAGTAGTTTTTTTGGAAAAGTGGCCTATTAGCCCTATTAGGCCTAGGAGAGATTTGAGGAAGAAGAGGACGAGGAAGAAGAAGAGGAAGAAGAAGAAGAAGAAGAAGAAGAAGAAGAAGAAGAAGAAGAAGAAGAAGAGGACGAGGAAGAAGAAGAGGAAGAAGAAGAAGAAGAGGAAGAAGAGGAAGAGG